>JBBPRI010000260.1:0-26564 GCA_038092955.1 Boletus pseudo-olivaceus | reverse complement strand
GTTTACCTTCGGCATCACGATTGAGGACACGAATCTAAGACTCTGGCTCAGCAATCGTGCGTTCCTCGGAGTTTCAGAGCCCATTGACTTCCTCCAGGTATGCCAACGTACTGCATTGTATGCTCAGGTACCAACTGATATTGTACACCCAGGACATCGATTGTGTCATTGCACTCTTTACCGCTCTTGGATCCGCATCTGCAACTGCCACCATGGAGGGACTTGGTTGGGACCCCACTGTTGAGCGGATCGATTTTGGGAAGGAGACCCGATATAAGTTCACAATCGGAAACGAAGTGTTCACCACGACAAAGTCGCTTGCCACCTACGGAGCGGACTCTATGGTTGGGCGCGCAACGCGTGTTTACGAAGCCAAGGATGCTGAGGGAAAGGGGGTCGCCATTAAAGATTCATGGCGAGAGGCCGACCGTCATTCAGAAGGCGACATCATAAAAGAAATTTTGGCTTCCTGCAGGGCTCATCTATCAGAGGAGGAAGCGAAGGAAGCGGAGAAATCCTTCGTACAAGTCCGACTCTGCGAGGATGTCAAATTTTCTGGTAAGCGAGATGTGACGGGGAACCCAATGGACGGAGACGACGATAATGGTACTACTTTCCACTGGGTGGCCATCGATCTCAAACCTATCCTCTCCGAACTGCCGCAGCGGCATTTACCAAGCACCGGGGACATACCTGATTCTGGTCGACTCTCCACCTTACTCCCCACACAAATGGGCATTGTCCGACGAGCAGAGAAAAACATCCCACGCAGAGTACACACCCGCACTGTCTTCCATGATGTTGGAGTTCCTCTCCAGGATATCATGCATCTGCCCACGTTTTTGCGTTGTCTACATGATGCACTCAAGGGTAAGGCAGTTACCGTCACTCCTAGTGCTAGTGGACCGCTGCTCATGCAACCATTAGCCCTACGTCTTTTGCACAAGGCAGGTTGGGTACATCGTGATTTCAGCGTCGGAAATGTAATACGGATAGATGGTTTGGGGAAACTGGGTGACTTTGAGTTTGCGAAAAAAGTGGATTCTGACGTCTCCCATGATGTTCGCACGGTAAGGTTTTTGCGAAGACAATATTGCTCCTAACTAGTTGACAGGGAACATTGCATTTCATGTCAGTGGAAGTGGAAACACAGGACTACCTCTTCACTTCGGACGACATACCCGACAACGAACCGCCGCCCTTTCGCATGAATTTTCTGCATGACATTGAATCCGCATGGTGGGCCTTTGCATGGGCTTTCTTTTATTACACGGACAAGGATTGTCACGCCATTGATCTGGCTGCCCAGCAGAGAGAATTCCAGGCGGCCTTTCCTGGTGCAGTTTACCATACACCCCGTCAAAACTTCTTCACCAATCCCTTGAGACTCAAAGCCGCCTGCGATACCCTTTCTCGGACATGTAAGCTTGTTTGCAGTGAGCTTCCAACATTCGCAGCCACTCTCAGAAAGAGCTATCGAAAAGCAGAGGAGTCATACCCGACGATCAACATTGACGATACCCTTTTGGAACACATGCATGGCGAGGCTTCATCTTATCTTAGAGATTCGTTGGTCAAGGCAAGTAATATACAACTTTGTCCCATCCACACAATACTGCGCAACAAGAGGCCTAGAGAGGAAAGCGAAGCATCGCCAACACCATCGTCGGAAACAAAGAGACCTTATCATGGTTAACTTTTTGTTGTGTTGTCACTGTATCTCAGATAGCCAGTTAACATTGTAACACAGATTGAGTTTTGCTGATTCCTGTGTGACAACCGATATTCTTTTTTTCACCCAGATTTTGAAGGAGCGGATCATCATCCGGGTATGTGAAGTAGTGTGAGAAGCCTTCATCTTCATCCAAGCCCGTCCCAAAAAGGGGTCTGTGGTTCGCATTTTCTTCGTCCCGTAAAACGGAATGGGTAGAAATGAGACTGATATCCCGTGGCTGTCCTCACGAGCAACGACACTCATCTTTGGACTGCCAGCTCAGGTGTATAAACCGGAGCCCGACACGTCGACACGTCATCCATCTTTCGCCCAACTCAGCAGTCGACAACAACCCAGACACGTCGAGAGGCCCTGGGGGCGCAGCGGGTGACGACCGACGTCATCCAGATGCGACCGCAGAGCCCCCCGACGCAATGGAACCCGTGAAGGTGGGCCGGGGCGACCTGGGGCGGGCGTACAGAACGGGTCAAGAGGGTCAAGTCAAGGGTGTCGAGGAAGTCGGTGAGCGCACGCGCTGAGGTGACGGGCGAGAACGGCAATAGGAGACGTCGGCTGGGAGAGCCTACCATGCCTCCAGATGGCGCGCATGGCGCGCAAACAGACCCCGCGCACGTACGGGTCGCGCCAGGGGGCAAGACCGTTGATGAACGAGCGGTAGCGTTGTGCATTGGCGCACAGACGCAGTAATCGATGGACAGGTCGGGAAAAGGTGCCAAAAGGGTGTGTGTGTGGAGACGTGTCGAACATGTCGATTGGAGGGGCGAGCAGTGGCGCAGTGGCGCGCACGCGAACGACAACGGGAGCTGAGGAAGGCAATCAGCTGCCCCCCAGAAACTCACCCAAGAAGCTGTGGTACGCATCAAGACACCTCAGAGAACGCTCAGAGCGATGAGGTGAAGGAAACTTACCCAGACAAGCTCGAGATGAACCAGGCGAGTGAGGAGTCGATGCGTACATCAACATCATGATGACCTCGGTGTGAACATAACTTCGTACCGACGACCGTGTTGATTCACGTCATGTTCAGCCACTGATGTCTTCGTACCGGGCCCCCGGCTCGTTTCGAGCCGCGACGCGCGCCGCTTGCTGCGCCATCCGTTCGACATCGTCTCCCAACTACTCCGACGCCGTATCGCATCGCTCTGGCGCGTTCCGCCGCTCTCAACGTTTCTCGACTCGACCCTTCTGCCCAGGTAACCTCCTGGCCTTGTCTCTCGACTTGACAGGTTCGTTTCGTCGACGTGATCGTTCTGGTCGCCTTCAGGACGATCTTGGATGCTCAGCAAGTCGTTTCGACGCCCGTCACCCTCGTTGTGTCTCGACGACTCCTGCTCTTCCATATCCCCTCCAGGCTGCCTATCTTGGCATTGCGCGTTCGTTTCGACTTCGCGCACGTTCCTCTCGTATTCTGGACGTTCTGGGGCTAGGATGTTAATCACCTGATATGTGTTGGATCGGAAACGAGTCGGGATCCGGACGGGAGCATTGGTGTAAATGATAAATAGGTACAAACATGTACTATCACTCTTTTCCGAACCTTGTTCTCTGTATGTTGCTGGAAGTCTGTCAAGAAGCATCCACTAATGCCAGTGGTAAATCCAGCAATGTCTCACAAATCCGACCACACCCCGTTCTCTCGAACAGCGATTTGTTAGAAGACGGCGAGATCGTGGAGGGACACTTTTCCAGTATCGCGTCCGAGCGGCCTCTATCGCAACAATTCAAAGATCAACTACAGTTCCATTTTTCCAATCAGGTCAGAGCTTCGGCGCCACCTTTCCCGACCGCAGAGCCTGTTTCCAGTCTCGCTTCCACAGCTGAACCTAGTAACCCGCTTTCGCTTTCATGTTTAGTTCTTCCCGGTCGCTTATTGTATATCTTTGGTCCCAGTGACGAAGGAGGACTTGGACCGAGCAAAGTCGCTTGTGTTGGATCTCCTCGGTTGGGGCGTCACCCCTGAGTATCTCGTCGAATGCGGTCTCTCTCCAGCCGCTGTCTACAAAATCTTCACCGACCTCCGGCTTCGTCTTCCCAGCAACTTAGAAGTACTGTCTCCACCCCCGCCCCATCATGGTCCACGATGATTTACTTTCCCCCCACGCTTCGGTTGTTTTGAAACCGACTCGTATCTCATTCTTTGTGGGTACATGTCGTATTCATCCAATTTGTGCACAGCCGTGTTTGTATCCATTTATCCGTCTTACAAAACGTTTGTCCAGAAATTCGTTGATTGCATTGTTCAGTAAGGTGACTGAATATCGTAGCGATGTCTTTCGTCGCGATCATCAAGGCGTACCCGGCGGTAAGTTCGCAACAACAATGCTTGCTCGGATCTCCAGATAGCACTCGCAGAGGGACCGGGCATGTGGCCAAACTGATCATTCAAGATAATGGCCCTGGCTCTTGTCTGTGATTCTGTCCGTCGAGAATCGACGTCATTCATAGCGGTCAAACTACCCCGGCTGTCTCTATAGGGACCGTATCGCATCTAGCGGGTGTGAGTGGCAGTCTTACCAGTATGTCGGGTCACTGCGGTGATTCACGGTGCATGTCTGTAGGGGAAAGACGTGGATTGATCTCGAGTCACTCATGGTTTGATTCTTGAAGGGCCGCTCGAGTCATCATGGGCCCATAATCCACGCGAATGCTTCGCGGATTGAGACCAGCCAATGCATGTTAGATCCCGAGTACAGGGACCAGTGTATGGTCATATGCACCTGATCTGTTGAGGTGAGTTCAGGTTTCCGACGAACAGGTATCCCTAACTCAGTTGCAGATAGGCTTGGTTCGACATATAAGCATAGCTGGGTCAATATTTTCCAAGCGGGTCAAAATCCGTTGTTTTCCCTCTGCCGTTGATTGGACGTTGTGACACGCATGCGTCAAAAAGTATGTATGTATAGTTTCTGTCATATCAGTATCGGCAAGGTTTTCTTTCAGGCTGGAGCAACAAGTTTCTCGAGATCGATCAACTTTCCACCACTGTTCAACGCCGCCTCGATAACCGCCACGTCTCGGAGTGCACCCCTGGGACTACCCAGTCCATCCTCCATTCCTTCTAAGGCCGCCGCAAAGAAGCTTGCCAACTCCAGTTCGACACCTCTAATCGGTTCGTCGATCACTTCTTCCCTCTCGGGCCCGGCTTTTCCATCCGCGTCCCGGGTTACGGACTTGATGATAATGCGGAATACGGGCTTTTCGTCTCCTGTCACTGGGTCCTTTGTTTTGGTTTGGTTAATGGTGAGGTATCCGTCTGTGCCTGTGATGACTGTGCCGTTACCGATGGACGAGCGCGATTGTGTAGGCGCAGCGTTGCTCAGTTCAAAGATACCGTGCGAGCCATCCGCAGATTTGATGACAGCATTGATCGTGTCTTGTGGTGCGAGCCATTCCAAGTTCAGCGAGGCGAACCCTGAGAGATATGCCATGGGACTAGGAAGAATGACTCGTAATGCAGCCACTGAATGCTGATGCCATGAGCCAAGCACGTGTCACCAAGAATACTCGCGAGGATTGAGCAAGAAAACGGACGTACAACACCTCCATCGAGCTACATGCATGTGATAGGGCAGTGTCAAATCAGTTCAAGCATCCTCTCGATGCGGCTTCGACTTACCAAGAACCCTCCTTGATACTGTGGGATGTCCCATCAGTCACAAGTTACCGTCGGACAGAGGATTCAATCGACCTACATCCGGAACTGTGCGCCAAGGTGTTTTGTACCATTTTGAATCCTGGTCCATGCGACCGACACCTCGTAAGCTAAAGAAGATCACCTTTCCGATCTTTCCAGCGCGGATTGCCTGTGCTGCGGTAGTGTAGCCTGGTTCAGCTTCCCAGTTCTCTGCGACCCTCCAGACCAACCCCTTGGGCTTGTATTCTGCCTCGTAAGTTGCAATCAGTTTCAACCCTGAGGCGACATCTGGCGCCACTGGCTTTTCACTGATAACGTGCTTTCCGGCCGCCAAGGCCTTGATCACGATATCGGGCTGTAGGGTGATGGGCAGTACTACGATAACGGTCGAAATGTCGGATCTAGAAAGCAAGGCGTCAAGGTTCGTCGACGGATCATGATCGTGATAGATCTGCGGCCTGGAATGAAGGAGATCCACCGCTTCGTCTGCCAACTCGTTCGCGCTCTTCTCCGATCGTGAATAGACAGCCTTCAGGCTTGGAGCGAGAGGACCCAGCGCGTTGAGGGCGGGTAAATGCGCTGTGAACTCGACCGCGATGTGGTGAATTTCCGGACAGAGCCTGTTCAAAATATGTTTTTTACCCACCTTCCTTGGCAAAGATGCCGCTTCCAAGAATGGCGACTCCAATATTGGCTGTTCTAGACATTGTTGTGGTGGAAAGGCGTGTGCGTAGGTTGTGGGCTATGGGCGAGGGATGCTATACCTACTAGCGTCGACCTGCCTCGACATTTAAACTCGCCGGATCGATCTTGTGCCAGCCTGGACCGGGCCCGAGTGCGGATCCGATGGTAATAGTGATTTGGTCACGTGGTGCTCCGCGAGCCGGGGTCCGGTTGTCGTTGGTCTACATCAATCCCAACCGAACAAACTACCATCTCTTTCCAGCGGGTTTCCCGGTCGAGGGCTCAACGAACGTCAATCGTCGTGACAAGCCCGTCCGGGACTTCTCTAAACAGCACAGTGCAAAGACTTTGGACGGTCGCGGTGGCGATGTTGCCACGGACTTGTACAGATTCCAGAAGGAGGACACCGCGCTTCTGGCACAGTATACGTAGTGAAGTCATACTGTTTTTCAATCCCCCGCCCGCGAATCGTACCGCCCGGTAGCCGCAACGATCCTGTGAACCCAAAGGGCATCCAGTGGTATTCCAACCTGATCGGTGTACTACCTGAGAACGGGATTATCCTCCTTATCGTATGTCCCCCGATTATCTTCGCAAAGGCTTTTATTACTGACTCGTCATGCTTGGACCTTCTATCACTGGAACCTGCCACAGACGCTCCATGACAGATACGACGGCTGGTCAAACAAGAATGAGATTGTCCAGGATTACACTCGCTGCGCCCAAGTACGTATCTTACACTCGTTCTCCCCGAAGTTCTGTTCATAATCCCTGCTGTGATCAGGTCTGCTTCGAAGCATGTGGTGACAAGGTCAAGCACTGGTGCACGCTCTGCGGTAATCGGACATTGTGTTTATCCGTCGTTTACGTGTTCCCTCTACTAGGCTGACTACGAACGAACTGCCACTGGTGTATCTCTACCCTTGGGTATGGGCGAGCTGTTTTCGTGCCAGGAAGTCAAGCGATCGAGAGACATTGAGTCTACTACGAGGCCATAGATGTGAGCAGAAAGCCACGCGCGTAAGGCATTGGTGAGAGTCACAGTGTCACCCTTCAGCGTCGGACGTAGTGTGGTTTCATCACACGCCTACGCTGTCAAGGTGTACCGCGACGAATTCAAGCCAATCCAGAAAGGGTTGAGTAGGAATCATTCTGACTGGTAACTGGGCAATGCCGCACGATGATAACCCACAAAGTGCGCATACATTGATCTTCTTTGCTTTTGCTAATAAGCTCATTCATTTCTCACTTGATCGAGACGTAGAAGTTGCTCAATATGCCGTTGACGTTCCCATTGGTAAGATAGCTATAATAGCATGTGATTCTGCCGTCACCTGTTGACTTGGACGTGGCTACATCTGCAAAGCAGACGAGTAACGTTATCGCTTCACGACCGTTGGACAAATCCTTCGCAAGTAGCGAGCTCTCTTTGAGCCCTCTCATTGGCTGGTGAGCATCTAACCGGTCCCAAAAAGTGTCTTACAGCACGAAACCTGACCTATTCCAAACTGGGTGTCCAAAACTCCAGTCCTAGGGCTCGGCTAACCCATGGCCGACTTGCTGATGTAGTATGCCTGTCACAGAACCCCGTATATCTTGGTCACTATCCGGAGTATTTGAAACAGACACTTGGGGATCGTCTTCCGGACTATTACGGCCGAAGAGTTGGCGGTTGTCAAACGATTCATCGGACTTCTACTAATAGTGCCATACCTACACAACAAACCTATGCCGTGGGCGTTCAACTCCGCAGACACCGATTGTTTTGATACGTCGAGTTGACGCGTCCACACCAGGCGCTGGCGATGACGACGAGTTTCAACGATTCGTGGAGTATACCTTCATCCGATCTAAAGGCACTCGATTTGGCACGCAAGGTACGCCTCCATGTGATTATGCGCATCTTACCCGATCATGGTCTGAAATTGTCTCAACCCATTGTGGTTGGCTGCAGGATTGTGAGTTGTTAACGCATAAGGATGGGAACACTTGGCGTTCTTCCGCTTCTAGATCAGGGTTTCCGCGATGGGAGTGTTCCGCACCCCTTGTTGCAAATTACTAAACCGACTGTGGGAACCCCCTCTGGAAGGGACTGAAGGGTCACTTTTCTTGCTGAACGCAAGTCTCACATCTTGCCATATAAGTAGCGTTACGGACTTCCTATCTAGTGAGTGCATTGACCGGGGATTGGCTTACTGATTGAGGAAATTTGCCAGCGTCACGGAGAATGACTTCGCCGTCAAGGGTGAGAACTTAAAACCGATAGAGGTGGCCAAGGCTTTAAGACCAGGGCACCACCGTGGCGCTGAAAGCGGCCGTTCTTGAAGACGGCGCTGATGTCCGCACATACTTCCGGTAGGATAAGTATTCGCGACCCGTAGTTTGACCACTTTTTCCTCCTAGACTTTCTCGACAGCTTTGAATGGGAGTCTTTCTCGACAGCCTTCCCGACTTCTACCGCACACAGGGCTGATGGATACCTCACCAGATTTGGGGTGACCTACGTAGATTATGGGACCCAGAAATCAAGGAATCTGCCGAGTTCCTTGTCAATGTGAGAACGATGTCGCACGTCCCGGCACTTGCTAATCAAGGAGTCTCCGGCAACTTTGGCCTTGAGGGTCCCAACATGGTGCACGGCCTGAAAGTTGACTGGTGGGTCTGTAGACTCCAATGAACCGCCTAATGTCATAAAGGGGCTGCGTCAAGTAGCCGATAGTACTCTCTTTCGCATTACACATTTCGTATACCCACATGGGCTCCGTCGTGCGAGCTGGGTTCTTATCATTATTTACTTCCGCTTATTTCATGTTGACCTTTGAAGCTGTAAATATGACATACTACTCTGGCTCGTGCATTTACGCGACCTCGCCTTCCGATAGACCATGCCTGGCTGACGTTTTAGCTGTGCGCTCGACGGAGACGTGCATGGGTGCATGGGTGGTCGGGGGTCTGGCTCCGACGAACACACGCTGTCAAGATCTGAACCTGTTTGAAGTGGAAGCAATCACATCATATCTGAAACTCAACTCATTTTTATACGCACAACGATCGAAAAATATCTTCATCCACTCAACCAACAAGTTTGTCGCGCCAATGGCCAACTACCCGACGCATCCCTATGCAACCATGCCATCGCAGAGCGCAAACCGCTCAGAGCTCGACCATGATCAGTCGAACGATGACGATGTGGCAGGAAAGAAGAAGAAGACGACAAAGAGACGAAAAGTCAACCACGCGTGTCTCTATTGTCGTCGCAGTCATATGACTTGCGACGAGGGCCGGCCCTGCCAGCGTTGGTGCGTGCAATCTCGAATCGGCACTGTGGTCCTGTCCATCCCGTATGACCGATTTGTCTCCGCCAGCATCAAGCGTGAAATCGGTCATTTATGCCACGACGAGCAGCGTCCACCAAAGAACAAACAGGATACGACGCCGTCATTGAATAGCCCGGAAACGTCGAGGATAATGCCCCGTATGATCCTGTACCGCTCTGTCGTGGTTTTACAATGACCACCGCTCACAGAACAAGTGTACGGGAGCGCTGCTCTACAACAGCCCTCGGGTTCGCCTTGGTCCATGAACGTACCACAGAACACATTTCTCTACCAGCCAGAAACGTTGGGAAACGAGTTCTCTGTCCTCTCGTGCGTGCCTGCATACTATGGACCTCTTTTGGGGGTCGGCATTTTTTTGATCGCGCCTTTACGTTAGCGACTTTTTGGAGACGCTGGATGACGGTTCCTTCTTTACTTCGCCTCCGACCGTGGCACCATCCCTCATGTCGGCTCCATCATACCATGACCCAACGGCGGACAACGTCGGAAGTACATTCGTCAACCAACCAACACCCGCTACGGTGCAATCGAGGGGTGCGACAGCTGAGCCGCAAGCAGTTCCCCCAGAGGAGCCCGCACCCCCGCTTCTCCCGTCAGCCAGTAAGACAGAGCGATTCCTTCTGACCGCAGCAGATCAAGAGTCCGGCTCGAGAGACGAACGTTTGAACCGTGTCATTAGAAGCAAGTACGAAGCTGGTTTGTTGAAGCCGTATGACTATGTCAAGGGCTACGCTCGCCTTTCCAGATGGATGGACCGCAAGTATGTCGTTTTCCTTCGCGGGCGACGAGGTTCATCTTATAACGAACCGATCTTAGCGTTTCACGACAATCGAAGCAGCAAATTCTGCAACCTCTATCTGTTCTCCGACCCAAGTTCAGGGTAAGTAGAGCGGACCGACACAAGCCTTGTCCTCTCACGTCCCTTTGCACAGGCTGTCGCGCAGTCTCTCCGGGATCTCGTTAGTAATGCTCTCCCAATCGTTATCACGCCCTTTCCAACCATTTTCTCTACAGGACTTGGTCTTTATCGAGGAAGCCTTTGAGCGCTTGTTGCTTGATTACGATCGTGTGTTCTCAGCCATGGGTGTACCCGCGTGCCTTTGGCGTCGAACAGGCGAGATATACAAGGGAAACCGCGAATTCACTGAGTTGGTCGGTGTCGACGGGTATATGATGCGTGATGTGAGCCCCATCGTTTTTGTCACCATAGTGCTCTTCTCAACTGATCGGTAGGGTCGCCTTTGTATATACGAGCTGATGGCAGAAGAGTCTGCTGTCAATTACTGGGAGGTGTGTCACCATCAACAACACGTTGGACATGCATCTTACTCCAACAGAAATACGGCCATGTCGCGTTTGATTCCACTCAAAAAGCAGTGCTCACTTCTTGCGTGTTACGATATAAACCCCTTATCAATACCCCATCGGACCGGAAGAAGCTAGGCAGTGACGATGCTCCAAGCGAAGAAGGTTTCGTCAACTGTTGCTTTTCGTTTACCATCAGGCGGGATAAGTGGGGGATTCCGAGTATGATCGTTGGTAATTTCATCAAGTGCTGATCCCAGCCTAGAACTGTAAATAACAATGGAACGTGTGTGTCATGTCGTCAGTATTTAGTGCATGCTCGCCGGATAGTTGTTAATATAACATTCATGGATTCATCATCTACGAAGCACATCATCGATCGCGTCTGGGGCGCTTTTCATTCAGCCATCTCTTCCGGCGGAGGGCCCTGTTGCTCCTTTTCTTTGCGTGTAGCTTGTACGATATCGTCAACGCGGAGCAGCATCCGGGCTGCCTGAAGAGGAAGGTTTTAGTCCACTATGATCAACGTCTTATGAGAGTCACGAACCTCGATCGCCGTCTTGAGTATTTGGATCTGAACCTATTGTCAGAAACGGCAACAAGAGCTCGATCGCATAACGACACACCTTGACGCTTGCGCTCTCGTACAAGCCATATGACTTCATGTCCACGATCTTGCCCGTCTCGCCATCCACGCCCCACGAGTGTTCTCCGTTCGCGTGTTTGGCTCTCAGCTCCGTCAATACTCGGATCGCATTCCCCCCGCTGTTTTGCACGAGCGTTCGGGGAATGACCTCCATCGCATCTGCGACAGCTCTGAACGGCCAGCCTTCGACGCCTGTCACACTTCTTGCTTTTGCGTGCAGTCCGACGCTGATGGCCATTTCCGTCGCACCACCGCCGGGTGCAAGGACAGGGTTGAAGTAAACATTACGCGCAACGGAGAGGGCGTCGGCAAGGTTACGGTCTATTTCATTGAGGATATCTTTCGAAGGTCCGCGGAGAAGAATCGTGCATGCTTTGGGGTTTGTACAAGCAGTCAGGAAGGTGAAGTATCTAGAATGGAGTGGGACGGTAAGTCTTGGACGATTGATTGGTAGATAAGAGGCACGCACTCATCTCCCATTTTTTCGATTTGAAACAGTCCGCAACCAGTGCCCACATCGGATTCGCGAAGATCTTCGACTCGGTTAACAATGGTGGCACCAACAGCGAGCGCGATACGGTTGTTATCGGACTTGCGGACACGTCGAATAGCGGAAATGTTGGCCCGCTCAAAGACATGCTGAGCCGTATCTATAATAAGCCGCGAGTAAGGCGTAGCATGTGGTATTGCAGATCGGACCAACCTGATATACCCTTTTCGGTGATGACAAGGTCGGGCTTGAACTCAAGTATACGCTTGCACTGCGCGATGACTTGTTCTTCCTCGATTTCTTGCGCACGGGCCCAGTCACTCTCCTTGGAAAACTCCATGTTCGTTTGACTTTCGCCCTTTTTGTATTCCAGCGGACAGTCCAGCAATATAATGCGCGGATGTAATATTCTCCGGCGCATGTTGGGGTGAGTGATGTCCTTGTTCAGGAGAACGCCGTCCAACACGCGCGATTCCTCGATCGAACCGCCCGGGATCTTTTCTACTCGTGCATATCGTTTGATATCGACCGTTTTTTGTCCATTTTCCTCCACTGAAACGGTCCGGACAGCTTGAAGAGCAAGATGACACATGAGGTCAGACCAGCGGGCGACGAACTTGGTTCCGATCGACGTTTTGATGAGGGAAAGCATTTCTTCGTCGGAAGACGTATTGATGGGTATAGAGATCTTATTTATTATCTCTAGGGATTCCTTGAGAGCCTTGTTGTATGCTGAGATGATCACGACGGGGTGAATGTCACGCTCAAGCTGAGCGAGAGATTGCGCGAGGATTTCGCCAGCTAAAGGGATATTAGGCAGTTTTCCGAAAATATACCAGATTGAGGGATACCTAGGATAATCACACTCGTCGTTCCATCACCACATTCTTCGTCCTGAGTCCGACTGAGCTCGATCATGTTCTTGGCGGCGGGGTGAGCAACATCGATCTCACGCAGGATCGCGTTACCGTCGTTGGTCAGTCTTGAGAACGTGAGAAGAGCATGAAAAGAATTTTCAGAGACGAGGAACGTACAAGATACCGCCCATAGGATCTAGGATCATCTTCAGCATGGCCTTGGGGCCCAAACATGTGCGGATCACATCAGCGATGGTCTAATTACAAGAGACACGTGGAGTGAGAAGAGAGAATGATAATGATAGTTCTGTGTCAAACCTTGGCTGCTGTGATATTCGAAATCTGTGCCTTTCTGCCCGACTGCCTCTCGGGCGCAGTGTCTGGTAGGTGAGTCGATCAGCGCAAAAGTAATGAGACAGTGAAACGGTCTCGTACTCATGACAAAGACTGGGGTTTGTCCTGCTTGCATCTTACCCAGTCAATTCGGTTGTCAGCGTTGGATGCAAAGAGATAAAGTTGAAGACTTCCAAGTTGCGCCCTCGACACGATTGGGTCGCGTTCATCTCATCGTGACAGTTATCACGTGATGTGACGCGTGTCACACACGATTGTTCTAACAAGTTTCCAACAACATTCCATTCCAATTCAACGTATGTGTAAAATAAGATTTAGTCAAGTTGTGCGCGCGATGCGCCTACGAAATGCCTAAATGTGCCAGCCCAGGCGATCGGCCCATTTTCCAGGCAAAATTTGCGACATCTGTTCCACATCCTTGTCACCTCTTCCAGATAGACGCTGATTTTGAACGCGTAAGCCTCGGAGGCAAAAAGAAAATACGCATGCATACACTCACAATGACAAGGTTGCTCTACTTTGGCAGTGTTTTTGCTCGCCTGATGCCTTCCCACAACGCATGCGATGACTCCAGTGCTATGCATAGAAGCGGTTCGTCAGCCATTGCCTTTGCCTACGAGAGAGATCTGACCTGGGATGATGCCCTCAAGCTGTGTGCACAGACGGAATCTCATCAGAGCTTCTTCATCATTCGCAACAACATATTCCGCACGCTCACTATCTTCCAACCACGAATGTTCTGGTCCGACGCCAGAATAATCTAGCCCTGCACTGATCGAGCGTGTCTCCTTTATTTGGCCAGTACGATGTAGGTCCGCACACCGCAAAGAACACCGAGTTTCCCCGTGGCAAGAGTAGCACTGTAGCGATCCCCATCAAGACCTGGGAAGGAATTGAGAAACAAGACAGAATCAGTATGCCACCCTACCTTCACCGCCTGCCTCAATGCCAACGAGATGGACACTCTTGTCTGGGATGAAGTCGTAGAAAGATCCGATTGCATTACTACCACCACCAACGCACGCGATGATGATATCCGGAAGCTTTCCAGTGCCTCTTTCATCTGTGCTTTGACTTCACGACCGATGACTTTCTGGTGGTCTCGGACGATGGTCGGGAAGGGGTGAGGACCGAGGCATGAGCCGATAAGGAAATGGGCAAGGTTAGTAACCCAATCACACATCGCTTCGTTGACAGCGACTTCCAATGTTTTCGAGCCAGACTCAACGGAAATGACCTTCGGAGCAGAACACTGAGGGGACGATTCGGAGATTGAATTAAATGACCTTACTGTTGCGCCGAGCATCTTCGTGGGGAAGACATTGAGAGCTTGTCGACAAGCATCTTGAGCACCCATGTAGATCACGCACTGCATTCCGAAACGTCCAGACAGTAGCAGTGGCTATACCGTGCTGTCCAGCGCCCGTCTCCGCGATGATGCGTGTTTTCCCTAGTCGTTTAGCGAGGAGTACCTAAGGCTGTCATTAAACTTCAATATCGTTAAAAAGCGCTGACGCTACGGACCTGGCCGACTACGTTGTTGATCTTGTGTAATCCTGTGTGATTCCTAGATGAAAATCAGTTTATTGTGTCTGAAACATCGAGTACATCCTCACAAATTTTCCCGCTTGAGCCATAATGACGCTCGAACTCTGCCCAGAGAGATGGATCATCGAGCATAGCGTTGTGTGCTTCCTCGAGTTCGATGAGTCAGTCAAAGAGGGCGTCTGGAGTGTACTTATTGGCCACCAAACTTGCCAAACTGCGGGGGGGAAATGGTTGATCCAATTGGTCTATCGATTCCTTGGACGACAGGGAAATGATACTTTAAGGGCTCCTTTCCAATAATCGTGGCCGCTTTGCTTTGGCCTTTGAGGGTGATCTCCTTACAGAAGTTCTCAACAGCTTGGGGAACTTGATCGACAGAAGACTGTTTCACGATGGTGACGAAGCGACTCCCAACAACGACGCCGTCTGCTCCAGCCTCGACAACAGCCTCGAAATGAGCGCGAGTGGCAACTCCAAAACCGACCGCGAGAGGCACAGTGGTGTGTTTGCGTACCCGAGTAATGATTTCTGGGAGTTCGGTGTTCATGATACCTTGGACTGACGAACCTGTGGTACCCATCTTCAAGCTTCTGACGGGATATATTCACGAAGATAAATAACATTTCACTCGCCCGCGATACGACATAGATGAAGGTATCGGCGATCGATGCGAGAAACGGAAGTCGGGTGAGTGAGGTATAAGGGGCTATCAGCGAGACATAGGAAAAGCTGACGATATGTTAGCGGTGCACGCGATTCTCAGACCTCGAGTTCTCACCTATATGTCGTGCATTTCTCCCGGAAAGTGAAAGCTTCTTCGGGCGGAAGGTCCACCAAGATAAGTCCATTGGCACCCAAATCCCGCGGATATTGCACGGCCTTGTCTACTCCGTATGCAAGGATGGGGTTGTAGTAACCTGTGACTACTGCATCAACACGGAGCGACCCCGGAGAATTTAGGAGAGGGCGCACCCATAAGAATCACCGGGGCAGTCAAACCCTGTCTCTGACTTCTCTCACTTGCGAGAGAATCAGTGAGTAATCGACTCCATTTCGGACAGCGACCTGTTGTCCATGTCCGAGCCAGGGTATGGTCTTTGTCGAAGTATTTACCAGATTCGTCTCCTGGATGGCGTGCCTGTCTGCGATGGGATTTGAGAAGGACATACCGACTTCAATGATGTCCGCACCACCGGCCTGCACCGCCAAAAGGATTGCGACCGTGTCTTGAGACCTCGGGTAGCCGGCGGTGACGAAGGTGACCAGTCCATGACTACCCTGCAGGACAAAGTCAGCATCACGACATCTCAGGCAATAGACGCACACAAACCTGTGCGCGTTTTGCTTGGAATACCGCTTTTATTGCTTCCATGTTTTCGATGGTGTCGAGAGATGGAGTGGACGAGTTAGTGGGTAGAAAGGTCGGGCGAGTTGCACAAGTTCTTTTCAATGGCAGCCCTTATATACCACTGATCGAGTGACAAATGCAGTGGTCATGGCGTCGGATGACCCTTGCCAACACTGGCACGGGTGGAAAGATTTGACCCAGCCTGAGCACATCGATGTCTGAACTGCCACGCTCGCAGAAAGTCTAAAGATTGAACAATATGGGGGCGTGTCTGGGGGAAAGTCTGGCCAAAAGTTGCAAAAGTTGGCCAAGGCGACTCGGCGAGCCGAGAAGCTCCCAAGGGGTTGCCGGTCGGAGCGGAAATCTGGACCCAAAAGTGTAGCGTACACCCGACTACATAATTGTGTACATTTCATTTCCCAGACGCCCACACTCGGTCATGCATTCATGAGCCAACTGGTACAAGTGGCGAGCCGATGGAAACTTTTACTCCCACCACCGTTTTCGGCGGATGTTCGTTGTACATTGTAATTCCTTTGATGAACAGCGCACAACTTGACTCTTGAGCTCATTCTCGTCGTCGCCGCCCTTGCACTGGGTCGAACGGACTCGAACCTTCGGCGACAGATTTGCCAGCACCGAGATCGCGTCTCCACAAGTATCAACATCCTTGGCCACCGATCTGGACGAAGGAAGATACCCAGGTGTCAGTCGTCGATGCCAGTTTCGTGTACGATACCATTCCATGTATGCCACCGATGGACCTCAGTTTTCCGACAACTGTACTTGTCTTTGTTCGTCAAGGCGGTCGAGAGGTTGGCGGAGTGCCGAGCGTGCGACCGACCCCGACGTCTTAACTCATAACCATTGACGGTCAACTCGTGGACTTCTCCCTTTAGATGGTTGGGTCGCCTTGGACAACCTGATTGACGAACTCGAATTCGTGCTCCGGCCCTTGAATGGGTGAGTCACATACTAAGCATCCACTACGTGATACTGAGCTATGTTTTGTGGAATAACATGATCCCACATTTTCCACTGACACCGCGTGTGCCACAAGACTATGCGCATGCTCCTCCACGAAGTAGGGTCTACTCGGCGCGAGGATGTCCCCCATGCTCAAAGTGATGGCATTCCCGAAATACCCCTCGGGTGACACCGAGGTCGTCGAGATCGATGACGTACAGGTACCTCCGACAGCAAACACTGGATAGTATCCTCAACAAACTCCGCCTGATATGGCTGCCCACACTCAACGTGATACTCGAGTCTCGACTTCTTCTGCGACGGCACCTAATACAACACGCTTCCCGCTGCCATCGCATCTGGTGCAGATATGGTTGGCAGCTGTGGGGGTGAGATAAGGGAAGGGATACGCACACCCCGCTTGCCTCCAGGGAGCGTCACGGGTATGCCCACAAATCTACACACACATCATCTGCAACCCCCGCACGTTTGCGTTTCATTCTTGCTTAGCCGCGATTGTAGAGCATGCGCTCCTTGGCGCGGCCTTTCGCGTGTTTTTTTTGTTCCTGCTGCTTCTTGACCTTAGGTGTTTGCAACTAAACCTTGCCGGTACGCTTGGGAGATCCGTGAACTATACATACACGTTGGGCGACCGACGACCCACCTTTTACTATGTTTCAGAGGTAGGAATGAGTCGGCCTGATCGTACAAACCTCCCACGCCGAAAGCCAATCAGGGAGTAACATTGACCCAATCACAAACACCTCTTCTCATCCTTGGGACAGAATTCGAGCAAGCGACACGCAAACACTGAGTCGCAGGGAATCCCCAGTCCACCCAGTAACTTGTCATTGAGCGTCCAAAGGGGTCAAAGGCTTACGTGTGGGTGCAACCGTCCGACCCCCCGAAGGCGCGCACACGTACGTCTGCAACGGCAGCCTGTCCGGCGCCTATAGGCGCGAGCGTGAACTGCTTCAACATATGAATAGGAATGTGACATGGTCCAAGTTCAGGTGAACTGACATACACTCGTCTCCCGTTTTACAGAGAACATCCTTCGGGAGTGCGAGTACTCCTTGTTTAAGGACGTCTTGGGATGTACGGGCGTTTTGACCGCGATATGTCGCGAGGTCGTCCGATGCGGATCGTACACTTGTCGTGAACCGTGTCTTTTGGTCGAGATATGACTCGGACGAGCGCTCGTAAGTCCCAGGGAAAGACTACCCTTGGAAACGAGGGCAGGTTTCGCCGACGTTCCCTCGGTTGGAAGGATGTTGACTTGGACTGTGGTATCTCCAGACTTTGATTTTTGGGCCGACGTATGTGACATCATTATCAGCTATTTGTCGCTGCTTCAAAAAGGCGTTTGTGCAGGCTGTGACGAGCGAGGTATCCCAGGTATGTGCTTTTTGAACTGAGCGAGCGACGGGCACTTTCAGGGGAGTTGAGGAATGTCGTATCTATAACAAGATCATTGCAGACGTGGCCAATCCTATTGGGACGCTTTTCGAGGTGCCTGGAAAGCAGCGAGTTACGGCATTGGAGAATCGAGGCTACAGGAATAGTAGAAGATCGACATTCAATCATCGGCTTTTATATGCAATTTCCGTTGGTTGGTTGATCAGGCCTCAGGGAAGTCGGCCTACTGACGAGCCTCGATTGGAGTATACTACGTTCCGAATCAGAACGTGTCTGTACAATTGCGTCGACTACAGTTTTCGAAAACAAAGACAACATATGTATGGAACATGGAAGGACAACATATTGTGAGTGGGAGTCATACAGACCAAATTCAAGAAGGCTTGGCAAGCGGCCGTGACAAGTAGCGAAGACATCCAGCACCTCGGGTAGTAAGTAGGGGCGACTGCACGAAGAAGAAAAAGAGATACCCGGGGACTCGGGAAAAAAAATCTGTATATCAGGCCCCGCCAGTTCAGCAAACCGAAATCTCGTTCTTATTTACGGAGGAACCGTCCAACGCCAATCTCACGACATCGTTCCTCCTGTCCTCGTCGTTCGTGAACGCATTGTAGCGACGGACAACGCGACTCCATTGTAGGTTCCCGATCGCCAAGTCGATCAATCCATCGACATACAGGGCGAGGTATTGATCCATTTCTGGACCGAAGGAAGGCAGCTCCCGCCTGCACGTGTGGAAACGTTCGAGGGCTGCTTTAAACAACTTCTCGGCGTAGTCAAGCCTCCCCTGGAAATCCAAGTGAGCAGTCTCTGGACCCTTCTCGATGACCGTTAAAATGTTGCCTTGCGCGCCGTCGAAGCTATGTTCCTTCTTGAAGGAGTGGATATCCTGGATGAAGCATAGGCTAGGTTTCAGGGGAATGAGCAGAGTTAGAAGAGTTCTCTCTCTCACATTCGAGATGATTATCATATCCGCTGCAGCATTCTCCATATCCTGTACAGCTGGACTGGCTAAGACATCGTCGGGAATGTAAAGGCAGCGAGTCAGCCGGACAAATACGAAGTATACACAGGTGCCGACCGTCAGTCGACGAACGGCGAAGTACGTTTGAATGTCAGGCGTCGTGTTCGTATCCAGAGATACTTTCCGGTCACGCGCTTCTTGGACCATTTGCATCACCATCTTCTTGTTTTCTGCGATGAACTGAGGCAAATGGAAGGAGCCCACGGCTGTCTTGGTGCCGAGCATCAATTCACTGTATCGGAAATGGTTTCACCAAGGCGCCAAGCACGGAGCGGATGGGTCGACAAACCTGCGCATCATTTCAATGACCGGATGTTGAACCTTTTTCGCTTCACTTCCATCCCGAAGCGTTTCCATCCACAATTGCGAAAGAGCTTCATGCTCTTCGCTTGGACTACGGTCATTGTCACTGCAAATTTCCTGAGCACGTATGAAATGAACGACGGGAAGAATACGTGCAATATATCATCTAACAAGAATCCCGCTGCAGTGTAATCGACAATTCCCCTCAACTGCTGATAGGAAGCGCGTGGGTATGTCAGGGAAATCCCCAGCGGGGATTCGCATTCATAGACCTCCTAGTAGCGGGAATCAGACAAGTGGATCGATAGACAGGAGCGGCGGATACAAACCACCGCAGAGGGCCCGCCAAGCTTCTTCTCCACCCATGCGTTGAATGCAGCTTCAACTTCCTTGAAGTGTGGATTGATATCGCCACCTGGCTTCTTGGGGAGCAACGCGAGGAAGTTAGGAAGACGATATGCTTCTGTAGGCATGAGGGAGCGAGGGCGATTTGCTTACATGGCGATGGAGCGTGCAGCATTTGTACCGTCCGGCTCCTTGATTATCGCATACCTACGGCATCACGAAAACCAGAGTGGAACGATATGAACTTAGGTTTGAATAGGAGGCGAGTGGCAATACGAAGGCATGAACGGAAGGGAAGCGAGCTGCTTCTGTTCATGCCTTTGTATTGCCAGACCTGATAACAGGTATCAAAGACAGTGCTAATGCTACAAAATGTTTATAAATTCTTTCATGAGTCCACAGATGCGAGCGGCAGCATACACACCAATGATACCCCCACCAAGTGTCTTTCTCTACCCATTTATCGCATCCTGTCCCAACTTCCTTGATCCTACCGTCTAGCGTCTTGGGAAACAATGCGAGGAACGCTAACTGCAAAGACGGTATGTGGCGTATCGTCTGACAACGCCACACGAGAAATTTGAGACCGACAACAAAGAAAAACGAAAAGAGAACGAAAAACAGGAGCCACTTGCGCTGTAACGCCTATATTAAAAGCCCCCGCCGCACTTTTCTCCAGTCAGCAAAACATAGCCGAGTTAGTCAACATGACAGGCATCTACGTTTGGTTAAGTTGTTTAGCTCATGGTTGTCAGATCATAATTTCGGTTCAATTACACACACTGGTGAACGAACGAGAATCCCCATCGAGCGTGCGAGCCGCTGTTCAGCAGCGGTTCATCTAACCTGCTTCGCTGAACAGATTAGGGAACAACAAGCTTTTCATTTGCTCAGTGGCGAGGAAACACCAGGGGGTTGAATACGTACTTCGCCTGGCAATGACTGATCTACGTTTCCCCGATTCGGTGATAAGCAGATTGAACGTGTCTGAAGCGCAGACCCATTCCTAAACCATCATATAATGCAGGTTGAGAACATGATGAAGTGTCGACGCTGGAAAAACAAGGTCGTGAGCGGGCGTCAGTGAGAGGCTGCCATACAGAACGAGAGGTGAAAAGCAATCAAGCCCTAATGCTAATAAATAGTTAACACAGCTAGCACCTTTAGTAACGAACAGGGCATCAAGAACACAATAATCAAGAAAAATAATACGTACGACATGCCCAGGCCAAACCAGCAACTGGAACGTCGTCGTCGGTCACCACGGAGCTGTCCAGCACCAATCTCTTGGTCTCCTTTCTTCTTCTTCTTCTTCTTCTTCTTCTCTTCGTTTTTCATGAACGTGTAAGTAGTAGCGATGGGTAAATGACACCATTCCAGGTTCCCAACGACAAGTCACAAACCATCTGCAAATAGCGAGGCGTACTGATTCATTTCTGGATTGAACGATAGTAAACTCCTCCTGAATATGGAGAAGTGGTCGAGCGCTGCTCTAGATAGTTTCTCGGCGTTATCTGGTCTCCCTGTAAAATCCAGACGATCAGCCTTCGTGTCTGTCTGCATGACTGTCAAAAGATCATTTGATGCACCATCATCGCTGTATTACATCTTGTGAGAGAACACATCATCCGCGAAGGAGAGCCGGCGGGTAGCAACTGTGCAAACTTTGGATATTGTGCCTTGTCTTCTTATTCGTGTATGCTTCTCGGTCAAGCGCTTCTGAAATAACGTTATAGCAAATTTCTTGCTCCTGTCAGCGAATTGGGGCCAACGAAACGGCCGGACGACGAGTTTATATGTTGGACGCTAATTAGTTGTGTTTGAAAATGACCCCACAAGGCGAAGAACCAACCTAAGCATCATTTCGATGAACAGACGTCGGACTTTTTCCCCTTCCAGGTTGCTGTCATCCTACAGCATCTTAATCCACAGCCTGGCCTGACCAGAACCTTTGCACTTGAACAACGGCTCTATGTGAGCCACAGGGTGATTGGACAGATGTGCAAACGGACGGCGAAACAGTCTAAGAGCGCATACGTACGTCCATTTTTCTCGCGTGAAGTTTGCGATCTGAGTCACGGTGACCGAGACCAGAAAAGAGAATATAACGCATGATATTCCACTCACTTTGAGGGGTTCAATAGAGTCATGTTCGGTCACCGAATGTCGATGGCTCCATGTTTAACGTGCTCCTGCCATGTTTGGAATTTATGTAAGTAACAGACGCAAACAAGGAATTGACCATGTACCACCGCTTCCCGATTCCCGAACAAACCAGGTTGCTGTTGTCCAATGTCCACCATGTCCACCACTTCAAGGTATGCCTTCCAGTCGCCTTCTGTATCGAACGAGAAAGGCGCCTACCGCATGCGTCCGCCGCGTAGTTCCCGTCCCGGGTCCAACCAGCGCCATTCCTCGGTTCCATCCTCGAGTGCGTACCTTCATGTCCCGCACCGCCGCACCCGTCGTCTGGCGGTGCTTGTGACGCTCTTAGCATGCGGCACTCTGGTCTGCTTCGCCTGCGCGTATTGGTTATTCACGACGAGGTACGGTGATCTCTCCCTGTCTGTGCGTATTCTTTTGGTCTCGCTGATTCGCTCTCATATAGTCAACGCGTCCCAGCGCACTCCTTCGGAAGAGCCTGACGCACCTCTCACCGCTCCTCCCGCGTCATACCAGGGTCAGACTACATCACTCCAACTTGACTTCGCCCTCGACACCCTCGACGAACCCGACACACGTCTTGACACGCTCCGCGCCGACCTCACCACCACCTACCTCGCCTACTTGCCCCACAGCGGCCTCCACAACCAACGCATCGCCCTCGAGAATGCCCTCACACTCGCACATCTCCTCAACCGCACCCTCCTGGTCCCACCCGCCCGTCTCGGCCAAAAAACCCTGCGCTACGCCCGTTCGAGCACGCTTGCCCGGATGCTGCGGCTAAGTGATAAGCAGCAAGGGCAAAGCCATTGTGCACGTATCCCAGCGGATATCCCACGGCCGGATGAGTGTATGGATTACATGACGTATACATTCGTCCCGTGGGCGTGGCTGATGGATTTAGGACCAATCGAGGCCCAACAAGCGCTCGTACGCACGTCAAATGGGACTGCGGCATGGATAGAAGCTTGGTTGGGCGTTCGTCTCAATGAGACGCTCTTCCTCCCCGACGCAGAACCATACGAGTACCAATTCGTGGATACACCTGCACCCGCGCGGGAAGGCGATAAGTACCTCCACACTATCCCCATCGACACGCTCGCTGCTGCGCCCCAGCGTCTCATTCAACTCGGGACATTGTTTGGCTCCTCACGACTCCGACTCCGGAAGGCAGAGAACCGACAGGTACGGGAAGAGGTGAGGCGGTACATGGTGTTTGCGAATGCGGCGTTGACGTTGGCTGCGGAGAGTATCGGGGAGGTGCTTGGGGGAACGTATGTGGGTGCACATGTGCGTGTGGGGGATGGTCGCTTTCAAAAGGGAGCACGTGCGAATGTGAGGCTCGTTTGGTGGAAACTGGTTCGGGACGTTCTGGGACTGGATACGCACACGGTATTGGGGCTCGAGAGGCACGTTCTATCGACGATGGGCGGGGTGATGGCAATGGATGGCGACGACCGAGACAACGACGATGGCGCGCCCGACAACGAGGACGACGATATGGTAGATATAAATGAAACGCTAGGGCCACCAGAGATACCCGTAGACATGCCCAGCCTGCGGGTGCCCCATCCCCCACTCCCTCCTCTTCCTGACACTTTTTCCCCCATGCTCCCCTGCCGGAACCAACTCCACACAACGCCGAACCTCCGCCGCCTCAACGTGCCTCTGTTCATCGCGACAGATACACCACACGGCCTCGACGATCCGCTGCTCGCGCCCTTCATACGTGTGTTTCCATGCACGTTTATTCTGGGGTCGTTTGGAGCAGAGACGGCGCATCTTGAGGGGTTGCAGAATAGTTATAATGGGATACATTTGGTGGAGTACTTAGCCCCGATCGTGGATGCATTAGTGATGGGCGGGGCGTGGGCGGTGGTGGGGACGGAGGGGAGCACGTTTAGTCGGTATGTGGAGGATGTGTTGTGGAGGGTGTCGCATGGTTGGGGGATTGTGCAAAGGGGATGAACGGTTGTACATTTGTGCTGTTTTTTGGTGTATCATTCGACACCCGGGCCCATCAGGGAAATCTCCCATTCACGATTGTAGAAAAACTTGCAAGATCCTTGTGAACTTCGAGGAGCATCTGGGATACATATTCCAACCTCCAACTTCCTCCAGCCACTCCAAACCAGTTATGTGCAGCCGTTTCATGTCGCGACGGAGTTAACTACGTGCGGCTGTTGTCCCACACACTAGTGAAGCACATCAATCTCAATTGATACTCATTCTCTCCACTGTCTGGTACTCTGAATATTAGCACTACTGTAGCTCATCCCTTTTTTGCAGATGTACCTGGCTCTCCAATGTCCATATTACTTGCCGTTTTTCACTGGGGAATCACAACCGCAAACACAGCCACGCAAACCGGCATCCCCCCAGGCCGTCTATCCCGCCATAAATAATATTAATGATCTGATTTTGCGGTCACCCAACGAAAACACACGTTGTTTAGGCAACTGCTCTCCTTGGCTTTGTCTACTAAGCTTATAGCCAACGAACGCGACCAAATCAACGCTGACGAGAAACAAAGCAAAAGACTTGGATGCACATGATGTGTCTGGCCTCAAAAGGGCCAACTAACCCACTGGGAGCCGTTTCTCCCGCGTTTCACTGCGACCCCGTCCCAGGCCCCGGAAGCGACGCGAGCTCGTACTCCCCGCTATTGGTCACAGGACCACTTAGCGATCTAGAGTGGCTGTGCGAAGGCGGATGCCCAGAACTTTGGCTGCCAACAACCAATCCACCCGACACGGACCGATGGTCCCTCAAACTCAGCACAAGGCGTGGATAAATCATGAACGGAACGGTATCACAGTAGAGAGTGACGAGCGCCGAATAGAGCATCTACAAGGAATTTGGAATCTTTTTCAGCCTGCGACTCGTCGTCATACTACAGATATTTCACTCACCGAAGGCGATAGCGACAAACCGACCGCGAGTCCCTTGTAAACCATGTTCCTGAGGGTTGGCATGAGCGTTCAAGTACGATCATCCTTGAGGGGGAGCGCCTCTCGTACAAGAAAAAGTAGAGCGCGCTGTACTCTAGTAACAGCTTCATGTATTTGTTGATCTTTTGTCTTCCTATCATTCTCCTCGTTTCGATGGCATGCACGGCGAAGCGATAGATGACCAGAGCCATCAGCAGAATATCGAATAACAACCCTGGGATGCTGTCGTAAACGGAGATGACCTGGCTGTGAGGGGATTGGGTGGTGCAAACGGATCCGCCAAAGACGGTTACGCTCTTGACTGATCGCATGACGAAGTCAATACAAAGTCACAGAGTGTATTCAGGATACGCACTGACAAAGCCGCTATGAGGGCCATACAAGAAGAAGGCGATGACAACAAGATTAACCACGAGCAGGGAGAACAGAAAGAATAGGATGTATTTTGCTCTTTTCGGTTGATTGAACATGGCTGAGACACGGAGAATCATGATCGCTATATTTGGCACGTGAAGCTAGCACCCTCGATGTACCCAAGAGCCACGAACCGTGCATTGCCACCAAGTAGATCACGTCTATCCATATGAGAATCTCCACCATGACCACACCTGAGAGGAAGGATTTGATGAGCACGCCTGAAATGATGACGTTGTGTAGACATACATCTATTGTTCCGCAGAATCAAACATCATTGTGAATCACTCTTGCAGGCAACTGTTAGGAGTTACACTCACGCCTAGATAGAATTCAGCTAGGATTAAATCTGAAACAAAGGACTGACCAATTTAGACATGTAGAACACCTCAGTACCTGCCCCTGTCAGAGATTATTGGCGATCGATATTCGAGAAACCCGGGAGGGATACCTAATCCAAGCATACTGATCTCTCCCATGAGAAATCTGAGCAATCCGTATGAAGATCATGACATACATTGAAAGTGCAAGTCCAACATAACGTGACTAGAGTAACGATGCGGGTTAAATTCAAGGCGGTATCAGAGTAGTTCGTTCACGTTACCACTACAAAGAGCGTAGACATCAAGGACCAGGGCTTCATCTAAAGAGCGTCGGCGGAGATCCTTTCAAAAAATGTTACTCCATACCCATATCAACTCTACCTACTTATTGATATGGAGCAAGCCAGGAATAGGATATCAACTGCACATACCTCGCGTGGAAAAGTAAGAACTGAGAAGTGTTATTGACTGCAGAACACAAAAGTCGACATTGTTGCGAACTCAAGAGGCAAACCTCGCAAGGTAAGACTCTGACTCAAGCACCACCGGCTGGACTCAACACACAACGACGGGGAGAGGAAAGATAGAGGATGTCTTCCTTAATACCGAGCCTTTGAAAGGACAAGATACAAATGGATTAGACTGGGGGAGCCAGTCGTCTAAGGTAGGGTTTATATAGTATACAGGAGTGCGCACGGACCAAGCAGTGCGTGAGAG
>JBBPRI010000259.1:0-26592 GCA_038092955.1 Boletus pseudo-olivaceus | reverse complement strand
GTTGATTTCAAATCTCTTTCATTTGACACCCGGCTTCGCGGCACATCACCCGGCACGGCGGCACACCTTCCTAATTGGTTGTATTTTAATCTATTCTATTGTTTTTTAGCCCACGGAAAGTCGTCCACTATCATCATCATTGAATTTCAGATTTGAATAATGTCGATCGTTTTCATCCTCGCCGGCCCTTTCAGACTCGGACGTTGTGAGGAGTCCCTCGGGGCGTTCATGTGCCTTCCGTGGACTGTTATCTGGTATGGTCTAAAGAGGTCATCAACACGCGGAGGGTATCATGAACTTTATCCAAGTAAGGATCAATGGTGCCACAGCTTCCAGCGTGGTATATAATTCACCTCAGCCGATCGCGATCCTTTCCATCATGGCAACCCTTTCTCCAGCATATATCCAGTGGCTCACTCAGCAGCAGACGATCAAGGTATGTCGCGTAGTCCCAGAGATCTTCCCCTGTTGTACTCATGTTCGTCCAGTATTGCAGAGGTATGGTGCCACGATGTGACCATGTTCTTTTCCCCCTGCATTCATTTTTTGTATGTTTCGCAAGTTGCCCCGATATCGATATGGGTACGCACACCTTCCGCTGACTGTGCCCGGGGCTCACATGGATAACACACAGATGTTTGATTACTTCCTCACTCTTAACGAAGAGGTACGCAGAACGCGAGTCCTTCTGATAGGCCACACCATCCTTACCACACGCTCTGCGTCAAAGGTACGCCTGATGACCAACAAAGGCGGGTGGGGCATCACGCACGTGTTGTACATCCCTACGCGATTCTTCCCGATGATAGGCTCGTTGTGTGTGATCTACAGTGTGTTCGCGTCCACTCTCGAGGATCACGGGTTCTAACATGTCCTGCAGACGTGTTGGTGCCGACACGCCCGCAGGCAACGGTAAGTCATCTCGCCTGTCGTCGGCCCGGGCACTCACGTATAGTAGTGCGTCGTTCTGTACAGAGTTGCCGAAAGTGAGTACACTCGATTCGATTCGATGGCGAGACAAAGGCCAAGATTTGATGCTTCCAGTCATCTTGTTTTTGGGCATGTTCGCCGCCGAGGGTATGCTAGACGCTTTATGGAACGAGACGACGCGTCGCTCATCGCTACACCCAAGGACTGCTCTTGATCCGCACTATGGCATTGTGGTGTCATAAAAGGGTCATCTGTCAGTCTCTTATGGCCATTTACGGCGTAAGTCGTCCAGGGGGTCGCGTCTTGAAGTGGTGTTGACGATCGACGTCACTTGGTGATGTCCATTTCCGTGATCGGTAAGCAGCACCTTGACCTCGGAGGGAGTCACGCACAGAAGATTGAGAGAGTGTAGACCATATTTCCCTGAGCGACGGCAGATACGAGCTTGCCCTGGCTCCGAAAACCAGATCGATATCCGTGCAGGAGGGTCAGGACGAGCACGACTGATGGTGGGGAGATTTGCGGTTTACTGAAGAAAACAGGTCGCTGCATTCAGCACTTACCAAGCTCGAAGAAGGCAGCGCTCGAAAACATTCCGACCGTGACCCGGCTAAGGGTAGCCGCGAAGGCAGTTGTAACCGACGACGATGTCTCCGCACAGATGGCCTCGAACTTGAGGGAAGTTGATATTGTGGAGCAGACGAACATCGCAACACCGACGATCTAAGTGACAGCAAGTCGGAGTAAATAAGTTGCACGTTCAGCTTTCTTTGTCTTGCCAGTCAGTCGGGTGCTCCCCGCTTAGCCCCATTCCTCGCAGACACTGACGTGATCGTACCAGCTCCGGGATGGCTGGAACGGTCTACTTGTAACGTAAGTTCGCGAGTCAGCTAGTTGGCAATTTCTCGAGAATCACATCCGGACGGTGGATAGTTTCCAAGGCGTTTTGCACGGCGTGGTTGCCTCGCGGATTCTGTTCAACCTACGAGATGCGCTCCACAATCAGAGGGATGTCGCGACGTTTTCGATGTCTCGCCTGCAATTCGCCACCATGCCGAAGAGCGTGACGCACGTCGAGCCGTCGGCTTGAAGGGATGGAATGAGCCACGTTTCGAAACCTCGCCCGGTTCCCGCAAGATGGGTAGTCCACTGTACGTAGTTTGCTGTATTATCGCCGGAACCCTGTCAAACAATCTCGGGCCTGCGGCCTGAGGACTATCGACTGGATCGTCTTGCTTTTCATGCCCAGGCTAGTTAGCCCTCTTCGGCGCCATCCGTCCCGCCGTGAGTCACTTGGCCGAATCTCATCGTTGGTAGTGCTAAGACCTCCTCCCTCGCTGCAACCCGAACAAGATATGTATATGAGATGCCAACATGCCGTGTAGCGTCCAACCTGCAATCCGACGTCAGATCTCTTTCACACTCTACTCACTGGTCGAGCGATCACTCCGTCCGCCGATACGCTGCCCACACAAAAAAAAACCCCCCGATCTCGTCACCACGGTCTCGACACTCGCGCGGGGTAAAAAAGAATTTCAAGGCCACGGCGCACGAAGACCTCCAGAAATACATTACATTACATTGGCGATCGTCGCTGCAAAGAGAGGGAGGTTACGATCCATAGGCGAACGAAAGGGGAGAGGGGCGGGGGAATACACCACGAGCGCGCGGACGTGCACATCTTGCCATCCTTGCCCGCGACGACGTGAAAATTGCGGGTGGAATTGTGTATAGCCTGGCGAAAGCCGGAACGCTGCGCGATGGGCCGTCGCGCTATACACTACCGAGTGCGAAAAACCATCCGTAAACGTTATTTGATGATTAATGATCGATGTGATCACCGATCGCTTGTTGAATGGTGACTGGCTTGGAGAGAAAAACGAAATGTAAGGGGCAGCAAACAAGGACGATCTGGGCAAGTCTGCGAGATCTGGATTATTTTTCGTTTGAACAACCAGGTTCGCGGCTGGTGGTGATTTGAACACGTTGCAATTGTAGTAACCTCGTCTTCGAAAGTTGAGAAACAACACGACAAGCGTATCTGACGGCCGCCGCGTGGATTGGATTCCATGCCAGGACGACGAAAGGTATTGATACCGATACCACATATCCAAAAGGCAAATGAGGATACTCGTCGTCGTCTCCCACAAAACGGTCCTGGGGTACGAAGAATGAAGCGGAATCGATTACCTCTGCGATACTGTGTCATCGAACATCGTCGTCGATTTTGATCCACACGCAGTTGACTGTGTTGATTTTTAACATACTTTGATAGCTTGCGCAGCCTGTAACGGAGTAGTAGCGCTGGTCAAGGTTGCAGAGGAGGGTTGGAACTGCAGAAAACATTAGGAGGATAGACCTCGCCAATTATTTCAATTTGGGCGAGGTCTTGGAAAATAGTTTGGTCACGGTTACAGTCTTGTCGTTAGTCCCAGTTTTGAACGAACTCGACGTCATCGTGTGGATAGGCTGGTGTCGAATCGGGATCACGTATGTCTGTAGATATAAGTAAATGCATAGGTCGTACACAAATCGCCAATCTACTAAGACTCTGTCCGATACTAACCAATCGACTGGACATGAAGCGATGAAAGCTCACAGGTATGTTTAATGTAGTATGCTGCCCCAAATTCCCAAACTGAAAGCGAGGTAGAAAGTAAAAGTCGTGGCGAAGACAGAGCAGAGAAAATGAGAAGATGAGTGAGAATTGAAAGGACAAGGGTTTTTGCTTGAGGGTATACACGACGAGCACATGAGTCCGTGACAAAAAGGCTTGGGAATGGGCCCGCGACGCCACGCCGAGATGCCGCGTGGCCGCCGTCGGTGTCTGGATGATGGTGGACCCTAAATTAGGCAGAGTAGCTCATGCCCCTGGCAAATGGTGGATGTGAAATGATCGCGTCGCCTTCTGTGGCGGCGCTCCCAGATGCTAATGAAATGTAGGTCGTGTTAGCACGTCGAAATTGCGGGGGAGGGAGGGGGGCTACAGAGCGCCATTTTGTTTCCCATGCGCGGAGGGCTGCCACGAAACCGGGGTTGGGATTGATACAGGGTCTATGACGTTTGACGAGTGCATGGGCCTGATCGTATGACATTCCGAGATTATGGATGAGGTAAGCAATGACGATAGCAGGTGATCGGGAGATACCCTATTCGAGTTGACCGTCTCAGTACAGTCCCCGTCCTATCGCTGTCTCTGGGGGACGCACCTGCTGGCAGTGAACGAGAACATTTCCGCCACTAGCGAGCGCGTTGGCGATGTATTGACACGCGCCTTCGAGATGGGGTTTTAGATCAGCGGTAGGTTTGTCGTGGATATCTATCCTGAAACATCGAAATCCATCTTTCTCTGATATCGGGATCCACGGCGCATCAAGGACCTGGACGACGTGCGTGATATGATGATTTTTGAGTAGCTCGCGGTCCATGGTTGCGGATATGGATCCGAGAAAAAGAGATCCAGATGGTATGTGATTGGACGGAGAGGTTGAATTCGGATAACGGGTGGGTAGAATTTGATGCATTGGAGTGCACATGGCCTCCATGACCTCCTTGGCCATACCCTCGAAACGGATCATCTTCAAGGAAAGCGTTAATGGCGTCAACGTCGATGGAGTCTGAATGACCAGATTTTATGGCACAACGATCATCTGAGTGATCAAAACCAAGTGAGACAGCGAAACGATGCCACTCGGGGACAAGAGATATGCGTGATAAGTTAGGAGAGACATTGAGGGGATTTCAGCTCCCCGCTCAAATAGTCGATCATGGAGTGCCCCGTTGCCTATTTCGGAAACTGGACCTGGACGTTGGGCTGTGTCTTGCTGTGTCGCGACGCGCTCTAGAACTCGAGCTTGGGTGACTGCAGCTATCTAGCCAGTCCTGGACCAGATTTCCCCAGTAATTATTCCCTCCATGTGGTCTCGACTCCGAGCCCCGTTTATGTCATTTCATTGGCTCACCGCGACTCCTTGCGACCGCACAGTCACCTCCCAGTAGTTCCAACCTTTTTTTTTTTTTTTTTTTTTTTTTTTTTTTTCGCCCTTTCAGGTCAAATGCAGGAGGTCCCACCGTCAACGGTTCCGTACCCTATCAGCATGCAGGTACCGCATACCCTGGGCTTGAACACCAAGCCAAACTTATCGACAGCGAGCACGTACATACGCACGCGGCACAAATTCAAAGCCAGCCATCGCGGCAACCATGACGCTGATCTGAGTCGTGCAGGGACACGCGTGCACCGATCGATAATTCCGGATACCGTGATCAAGGCTGTTACTTACGCGCCGCCATTCGTCTTAAAAGTTCCCACCACTCGAATTCGACAAAAAATTTTGGTGTCCTGGAAGCCTCGTTGACTGCCGTTTGAATTTGCGTCTGATCACCCCCTTCCTCTCTTTCCGTCACCGGTGCTAATACATACGTTTCCCAGTATCGAAGCTATTTATCTTGCCAATCTCTCAAAACGACACATGCACCTCTGCACGAGAAACAGTCAATTATCGACTATGGTGCCAACGACGGTTCGTACAGGTATCTCGATATGCATTTGTAGAAAACGTATAAATTCGGATGTAGATCGTACACGAGACCAACACCCGTTCCCGCCACAAATCCTTTCGTCCGAATCCCCGACATTATCGCTGCCACGCCGTTCCCTCGTATCTCACCCTCTTCCGAACTCACGGAAATGAATGTTAAATGTCGGCACCAGGGCGAATGAAGATGGGAAAACGCCTGTTTTCGTGTATATGCAGATCAAGGGGGGCACAAAGGTTCAACTTGGCAAGCGATTCCTCCTCCGCAAATCGCGGACAAGGCCCCCCGTCAGCTAATCGAGTGCCCGTTTTGGTACACTCTTGGAGGATTCCCAGTGGCGTACAAGCCCAGCGATGGATCTCGACGCTGATTAGTACGTCCATTCACACTCCCGGTCCCAACCCCCCAACAAAGTCCAAGAGACACTTGATTTGACTACGAATCACAACGCGATACTTTTACATATTCGATGCAGCAGTTTGCCCCATACGGCCGAATGTAGTTTCTTCATTTCCGAGTTTTTTGCAGCCCCTGCAAAGCTTACTTTCCCCCGAGGTTCAGAGTGTCGATGACCCCCTGGATGCAGGGCGCAAATCACCTCATTATATTGATTCGTCCAAGGGCGATTCACTGTCCGCGCATCTCAGCCCGATGCAGTTCCAAAGTTTTTACAAGTTGACACACGAAGCACTGCAAAGCAAGCGCCCCGAGCTCAGCAAACCCAGGACGATCAAAGGCACCAAACCAAGCCCCCTGGCTTGGCCACATGACTTTTCGTGCGCTATCCGATATACCTCTCAAATATTCCCATCATGCGCGTCGAGTACTAGTCAGGCACTGATCGTTATCAAAAAAAAAAAGCACGGAACGGATGGCTAGATATCAGGTCTCTTTCCCCAAGTTCCGGGACACGCCACAAAATTGAAAATCGGGTCACACGTGCGTACCGGGACCAAAAAAGAAAAAGAAAAACGGATACTCCCATTTCAGAAGGAAGGAAGGAGAGAGAGACGTGTGCGTACGACGGTGCATGCACAGGGACTGGAACGCGCACTGATCGCCATTCCCATAATTAAAGCAGTGCCTAGCTGACCCCATGGGCCTGGATCCCCGGGCGCGTGTACAAGCATCATGATGCGGCGAGTGCCTGCTACGTGGATGCATGCGGGTACGGCGGCCGTAGCTCCCCCCCCCCCTTCCCCCGAAACTGTTTGGCATGGAACTTGGTTTGTGTGGATAACAGCGCCGTTTTTACTTGTTTAATTATGCGACGCACACCGAAGCCCAACGATTTAGCTGTCATCATCATTCCCCGGCTTCCCAACTCCTCAGGACGAAACATTCTAAAGCTGTGCAAAGAAGCTCCCTTGTCAGCTTCGAAGTTCGTGGTCGCCATCAAGGCGGGTGGCGCACGCGCACGCGGCGGATTCGTCAATGAGTCGCAGGGAGTAAACTTGACCGGACCTTTGGGCGACATACAACTCTTTCGTCGGACAACGTTCCACCTATAATGTCGAAACACGGTGATACGGTGACCATGTTATGCTGCATGGCGATAATCGATTTTGGCGAACGCAGGCTTTGGAAGTCAAGTTTCGAGCGCAGCGGTCCCGCCATTGGTCGACCAAGGCAAATGCGGTTCATCAATCTCGAATTTCTAGCTCCTCCACGTTGCGTCTGACTGTCTGATTTGACGGTCGTTCGACCAATTTGTATTCCCTGACGATATGATACAAAACGTGCCATCTCCGGATGAATTGGTTGCTGCGGAATGCTTCCGCGCCCCTACACGATGGCAACCGGCAAACAGTACCACACAGCGGTCAAACACCTCAAACGGAGCCTCACATCGAGGTTATTATTACGGCGGGACGGTAGCGAGCGAAAGACGAAATTCACAATCATGAAATAAAAAGAGGTCAGATCGTGAAGATTTCAGAACACTGGTCGTGAAGGGTATGGACTCTGGACAAGGAGGAGAATGGAGGAGACAGGTGGCGAGAGGGAGGCGAAACGACATCGGCGTTTAAAATAAAATGAAGGGTCGTCCTAGTAAGTAATCTACAAGACCACGCAGTGGTGTTTCTTGTTGTTCTTGGGCCGACTGAGAAGCGCAGCCCGAGTAGCATACTGGAAGACCTCGCGGACACCCTCTCCCGTTCGTGCTGAGCACTCCAGGTAGTGCTTCGCCCCAATCTTGTTGGCCACAGCCATACCCTGCGACATTTCACCAAGTAAACAAATGAGATAAAATTACAACTATGCGAACTCACCTCCTCGGGGGTGACAGGACGCTGGCTTGTCTTCCTGAGCTCCTCGATTACCCTAGGATCACGTCGAAGGTCCTTCTTGCAACCAACTAGGATGATAGGCAAACCGGCGCAGAAGTGCATGACCTCTGAGATCCACTGCAACAGGAGTTACTTTCAGAAGGGATGAAAAGGGGTTAGGAGAGGCACGGACCTTCTCCTGTACGTTGTCCAACGAGTCTGGAGAGTCGACGGCAAAACAGATCAGGATGACATGAGAGTCGGGGTAGCTGAGAGGTCGAAGCCGGTCATAGTCTTCTTGACCAGCAGTATCCCATAGCGCCAACTCAACGTGCTTGCCGTCAACTTCAACATCCGCCACGTAGTTCTCGAAGACAGTGGGAACATAGACCTAAAAAATAGATAAAAAATGGTCAGAATGCGATAAAGGGAAGGGAGGAACAGCGAAATACTTCAGGGAACGTCCCTTTGGAGAAAACTATCAACAAACAAGTCTAGTACGGAAATCAGAACGAATGTTGGCGACGGATGGAACAAGAAATAGACCTTTCCACAAGCACCATCACCGACGATGACAAGCTTCCTCCTAATTTCAGACATTATGTGGACGTAGAAAGTAGGACGTTGTTCGTAGAGCGGGCGCTGTTGGAGGTGATGGTGTTGAGCGAGACAAGAAGTCGCACGACGATACAGGGCGGTCTTTTAATCGCTCTTTCAATCCGTCACACATCGGGCAGGCTGTGCCACACCTGTGCCGCCCATGCCGTACAGCCTACGCCCTCCGAGTCATAGCACTTCTGCAAGATTCTGAGATTCTCTTGGCTGATTACATGCGAATAGTACCTACTCCTCACATGTGCATGGGCTGTGGCCGATCGAGCAGCAACCCTCCACAGCTCTCATACTCACCCTCAGGCCCGTAGCTACCCATTTTGCATATCTGGATTTCGTCCACGTACCATGTTCCGAAATCCACTTTCACAGGTCGGCGTAAGCCAGGCTCTGCTCCCGGATCCGAGAGGAACTTTTGTGCAGCAGGCGAGCCGAGCAGAGATCTGTACGAGAATGGCTGTCGCAGTCCCCTTGCCCTGGGTCGGCGATGGGTTGTATTGAGGATCGTGCAGTGTAGCTGATGGAGAGCGCGCTCATCCAGGGAGAGATAGAAATAGAACACGAAACGAACCTTGAAGGGGCGACGGTCTGTGATGAAACTTGCTTCTCTAAACGTCTTGTTCACCATCTCTAGCAAGTCATCAGCGAAACAAAAGAAATTTCTGCGACGGTATCATTCACCACCGACTTCCCGTAGCCGATGTGCATCTTCGTCCTCAAGCGAGGGTCCTAACCAAAGGACATGTGCCTTGTCTGGATCCCCACCATCTGGCGGCATGATGTCCATCATTTGAAGAGGGACTTTAAGACGAGCACCACATAGGAGCTCTGAGACTTGTGGCTGGAGTGAGGACAGGAGTGAAAGCGCTTCCGAGAGCGTCTTTTTCGAATTTATTGCTCGACTTTCAAAAACGTTGCTAGAATTCTCCGAGTCTTCGAGCGACATCACTCCCAGCGTCAGATGTAGCCGACGCGGAGGAATCACGATCGTGCGATCGAGACCAGGTACCATTGGTGTCGTTTCCAACAGTCCGCTCGTAAAGGAAGACACGGATTTTTGAAGCGATACATGATGACCCTGAAGCGTGGTTAGCGATTGCTTCAGTGACGATGACAGCAAGGACAGGCTGGAACTGACAATGGGAAGCGATAAGACTTTCAAGGAGGTTCTGATCAGCGGGAGAAACAGCAGAGAGGTATTATACTTGCAATGAGTGAGTGGAGGCCTGGCTGTATTGCCTCTACTATTACTTGAACGACGAGCTCTGAATTGTCCCTTTGAGGCCATAGTAGAGGAGAGTCGGTTCATCCGTCACGGAACTGTGGCAAAGCTTGGTCAGACGTCTGATTGACAAAACTGTAAACGTAGGTAATTTGCCCCTGAGCAGTTCCTTGGCAAGAACGACCTCCGCTACGTTGGTACGGCTTTGAAGCTGGATGCAAGTCGCTCGGATCAAGGTGACTATCACGGACATGTTAGTAGGTTTGGCTTGATCAAAGGTCTTTCAACAACTACTAAAATTGCAGTAATCAACGGACGGGACGGCCAGACTCGGACGTGCGGCTTCCCGGGGACCCAGCTGATCATTCGAGCACAGCGTTTACAAGTCTGTGAAATAACGTCAACACTCGCACTTAAAGTGCTAACACGTAAATGACAATTAGGCGTGAGGGCCGCACTAGAGTCTCTCCTTTCTGTCGCTTGACTTTTTCTTGTTTGTTGTTCCTTCTCCCCGTCGTTCCTTACCTTTTTCTTGACCGGTTTACCCATCGCCCTTGTCGATGAGCCCCCTGCCGCCCGCATTCGACAACGTTGCCTGAATCTCGCACACGGTGCTACTACGCCGTTCACACACTTAACCTGTATCGGGTTGCTTGGATCCGGTCTCGGACTCCCTTGCAACTACTCCGATTCCTGCCTAGGGTCCTCCCTCATTTTACCCCTTCCTGTTTCTGGACCCCGAGCTCCTGATGTCAATCCTTCTTCACGCCCGCTCCAGGGGGAGGAACAAGGAACGAGAATCATCAACCGAAGGAAATGATGGAGGTTCTGGGATCTTGTTGGTCTTGGACATGGTTTCAACGAATGACTATGCCGTGTATGTCCAAGTTCAATCTCTTTTGTCATATCGTCCATTCGCTATTCTCCCCAACCCATCAGATCATATTCGAGACTCATCAATGGTTCTATGTCCTATTCTCGCTTCTCTCCCCTTTTGGAGAAAATGCACGACGCTTACTCTATCCATTGCTTCGCAGAACGTACACCGTTCCAGTGCAGGTGGGATCTTCTCAACAGAACCTCTCCTTGCAGGTTGATACAGGCTCTTCTGATCTTGTGAGATATATCTTCCTCTTTACTCTAAACCTTCCTAAATCTGGTTTCCCAGTGGATCGCATCCAAATCATGCTCATCAACCTCATGCTCAGCAACGGGTGGGCGTCTGTATGACCCAAGTTCCTCACAATCAACAGGCGCTACCTTTACAATGCAATACCTCGCCGGTACTGTCGAGGGCCCCATTGTATGGGACCAAGTACAGATTGGAAGCTACATCATTCCAGATCAAGCACTAGGTCAGTCAGCTCGCTGTGTTTCCTCCAACTATTCCACTCACAAGTTAAACAGCTGCAGCAACAAGTGTCGACGACGAACCATTATCGGAAAACTTTGATGGAATTCTCGGTCTCGCCCTCCCCTTGAATTCTTTGATTCAGCAAGCCATTCCCGTGAGCACGGATAACACTCCGGATGGAGCGGCCATTTCCTCCAATTTCTTCTCCCTCACGCCAGCTCCTGATGCGCCTTCTCAACCTTTCTTCTCGCTTACTCTTGCTCGCCCAGGGTCCAACCAAACACCTTCTCTTCTCGGCATTGGCCGCCACCCTCCCGAAATCGTCCCTGATCCTTCACACATTCGTTATTCATCCCTTGTCAGTGATCCGAACGTCGGTCCCCTTTTCTGGAAGACTACCGTTCGTGGGATTACAGTTTATGTCAATGGTCAGGCCTATCCCGTCGCACTACAGTCACTATCTGGCGCGTCCGAACCAACAGCGCTCCTGGATTCAGGTTCACCCTTGATAATTGCAACACCTGCGCTGGCTAATGGAATTTATGGAGCATTGGGTATCAGTCCTGCCTCAGACGGAAATTGTGTGGTAAATTTGTCTCACGAGTTATCAAGTTGTTTACCCCACTACTCGCAGACTACGTTCCATGTGCGACCCCACTCAATATGACCATCACCTTGGGTGGTCAAGACGAACTACCGCTGCATCCTCTCGACCTAACTACGGAGCCTGCCGGCCAATCAGGCTCGCAGTATTGCACAGGTCTCATACAGACTCAACCTTCGCAACTCACGGCGACCTCCGACATAGGCGATATGATCCTCGGAGTTCCCTTCATGCGGAATGTCTATACCGTCATGGCATACGAACAACCCGATTCCACCGGAAATTTCAACAACACCGTTCAGTTTGGAACACATCCAACGCTCGGCTTACTCGGTCTAACGAATGCCACTCAGGCTATGGAGGAGTTTAACCAAGTTCGCGTGTTGAAACAGCCCTTGAGCGGCGGATCTTCTCAGCAGAGCCTGAGTTCTCAGGGTGCCGAATCACAGCTTTCGATCGGCGTCAAAATTCTTATCGGACTGGCTGCCTTCTTCGCGCTATGCTTAGCGCTTTTCGCATTGCGATACTTCCTCGCCCGGAGACGATGGCGGGATCCCTATTCTGTTACCCGAGTGAAGGAAAGATCAGATCAGATATTGGAGTACGGAGCGTACCAAAGCACACGAAGCGGATCGCGGTCGAGCATCGAGGACGATTACGGTCCCGAATTCGCCGTGCGGAAATCCAAGTTGGGCGACGCTTCCACCGCGCTGGAAATATGTGATCCTTGGGACCCTTATGCCGGCACCCTACGCGATACCATCATCGGCACCGAAGCGGGTGAGGCGGCCTCGCTTCATTCGTCCTATTTCCCACCGCCCGACCTCGCCGACCCCGATCTCGGTTCCCCACATGCATCGCCCGAACTCACATCTGCGTTGCTGATGGCGCACGACAGGAGTGACTCTCAGACGAGCGACCCACCAGAGCTTGAGATGCATGCTTTAGGGATGGCTGGGGTAGGGACGGTAGCGCGGAGGAGCGTTATCCATTCAACGCTGCAACACGATCGGCTGAGTTACGACAGCGTGAAATCGAATACGCCGTTACGACAGACCGGGACGTCTTCCTTGCGGTCATCACACACGCTCGTATCCCTACGCGAGTCTGATGCTGATCGGACGCTTTGAAAAGTCTTGGATTTCCACTCTCCACATACTAGTTGCTATCCACTCAATCACCACTTTCGTTTCGTCCTTATGCATTATTTGTAGGGACTCGGGCTGACTTTTTTTTTTTCACTCATGGACTCGTTCGCGCACATACCTGTCCTCATATCTGTCCTCATATGTACTTCTACGTGTCACTAACTAGTTGCAATACTATACTCACAATTCTCGCATAGCCGCGCTGACCCGTTTGGTATCAGCGCGCTGGCGAAGAAAGTATCTCATAGATCCGTTTGCTTTCTCCTGCTGTGCGTCATGACTTTTCCAGCATTGTCACTACCGAACCTTGTACATCTGGACGACCATCTCGCTCGGTGGCGCATCTGCGCCCTTCCTGACTGAATAGTGAATCTCGACATCGAGCTCCCTCGAATTTTCCTCGCTCTTTGTGCAATAAAACATGCCAGAGACGACCGTGCCTAAACGAGAGAGAGTTGAAGGACGTGTCAGCGAAAAGAAGAAAAAAAAGTAAAGTGGAACAAACGCCCACCCTCCTCGGCGGAGATCGGGTCCTTGAGCAAGAAGACGGTTTGCATCCAATGCGTCGGTTGACTCGTCGGTCCGGTGCTGAAACTGATGACTCGCTTCTCTTCGCGTTCTTTCAGGCCTGGGCCCACGCTGGCTCTCCGCTTGGGTGGTGGTTTGCCCGCGATCGGCCATACCTCCGCGAGGGTGACGTCGCCGTCTCTGATGAGCCGTACGGGGACATCCGATGAGAGATGTTCGCCGGTGGTAGTGAAGAACGTATCAAAGTAGAGCACGAGCGCGTGAATTTTGGTGCGCATGAGTGAGGTCGAGGTGAGCGAAAACGGGGATGTAAACTCGAGTTGACGGGCAGTGATGGATTGGAGATGGAGATCCTGATGAATGGCTCTATGTGCGCGAGAAGAGGGGGGAACGAGATAGAATCTTACTTTGAGTAGATATGGTTCGCTGACTACCGACTCCGGACCGACGACGTCAATGACGGCATCCTTGTAGATCTCATGCCCCATTTCAGAAAGGTCGAAACCTGATCGTGGTTGTAGTCTGCTGAATCGCACGACGATGAATGGTCGAGGAAAGGACGCACCGTAAACGTCGTTCCAGAAATCCACCCTGTCTTTCATTACTTCGCTGCCCTCGCAAAGCGCCAGCATAATCCTGCACTGACTTGGCGCCATGACACCCCCACTCGGACGAAGGAATCTGTCACGCGCATGCAGAACGGAATCAAGCATCGACTCATAGAGTAGAGCATAGCCCATCCATTCAGATATGATGATGTCCACGTGATCAATGTCATCGGGTAGATTGATTTCTTCCACTTTCCCGCGTATCACGCTGGGGTTACGAGCAAGGATGAGGACGACACGATGACTGAGTTCAAAACAAAGAACCCACGTAATAACATTCTCCAATCCATTTGCTTGCACAATTTTTTCGGCCTTTTCAACGACGTCGCTCGCCTCGATAGCATAGACATGTTTCGCGCCGGATTTCGCTGCGAATAGGGAAAGGATACCAGTCCCACACCCGACATCGAGAACAATGGCGTCACGGAACAAAATGGGATTTGTGAGGATAAATGAGGCATATGAAGATGTCCGGACTTTATCCTGTATCATCACAGCGTGAATATCTGGGACGTCGAAATGACTATCAGTCGTTATATCCCAACAACGCTCTACAAACAAAATGATGCACACCGTTGTATCCATAGCTCAGGAAATAATGCGTGTCGTCGTCCCGGGGAGCCTCTCTGGTCGATGGACCAGGATCACTTATGACCTCAGCGATGCCGGAGATGCCCAAATTTTGAGTGACGAGTTTCCGGTAGTCTGACAAGTCGTTTTGTGCCTGAGATAGCTTCTTTTCAAGAATTTGAATGCGTCTGAGGGCACTGGGGAGGTCCGAAGGCTGGTTTGAACCGTGTTCGGCGGAAGGCTCGTCGTCGTCGTCGTCGGACCAGTCGTCGTCAAAGTCAAGTTCTAGATGGGTGAATTATGCAGCAATACTGACAGTGGACAATAAGATGACTTACGGAGTAGAGGGTCATCTTCGATGACTGGGATAAGGTAGTCATCGGAAGCGAAGAACGGTTCAGCCCCTGTTAGATTGCCAACATCTGCAGGGGTCAACTTCTACGCAAGAACGACACGGTCGTCTTCAATTCAAACAGGAGCATAGTCAATCTTACTTGTTTTCGGATGAAATTGATTAGTCGTATTCGACGATGAAGGTCCAACTCTGTTGTTGCAAGTTGACTTCAGTATCATACACGACGTCGTGCACGCCAAAAACATAAACGCACTCCATTGTTTGCTCGCAGCGTCCAGGTCAAATCCATGCATGAATTTATCGTACGTCAAAGTTTCTGCTGCTGTGGTAAACGATTTGTCCTCGAAGAGCGATCGACAAGCTTGGAGTTGTCCTTGATCGGAAATCCAATCTTCGAAGTTGTTATCTTCCTCTGCATAGTCTTCAGAATCTGAGCTTGAAGACGTCGCACGATCGTCCGTGTCGTCTTGGGTGTGTGGGGGAACAGCGAAGCGAATACTCATGTTGGCGTTCGGAAAACCACTGAGCGATCCGGGATCAATCGATCACGCGCACGACCCAGCTTGGTCGGATCCGGGTCTGGTTAGGTAAAGCCTGGGGCGATTACATTGACAAGAACAGATCGACAAGCACGACAGGTACAAGATGATAATCAAGGGTGGACTACATGAAATCCTCCTCGATCGCCTTGCCGGTTAACTTTGGAGCATCTGGGTCTTCCTCGACATTGAATAGCAGATCATACGACTGTGCAGCTTTGTCTTCTTCCCTCTGTTTCCGGAGCTCAGCCTCTTCTTTTTTCTGAAAAATAAAACGGTGGGTCTTGGAAGACACGCGGAGGAAAAGGTGCTCACCCTTTGAGCAGCTGCCGCACGCTTCTCTACACCCTCCTTCTTGACGCGGTCGATCTTCTCTTGCTCGTGGTCAACCACTCTTTCGATTTTGGTTTTGTTGAGGCGATTGACAATGGGGTTTTCCCGCTTTGGAACGTGGACTGGCGCAGATGCTCAGTGGCTTGGATGAGACGAGACTCAGGGGAAACACACTTCTCTTCACCTAGACCAAAGTTGTGAGATTAAGCGCGCGTGCATTGATCTCGCTGGCAGGCGTACCCGTTTGTCACTATGGAAGGAAACTTGACCGACGGCCATGTCACCTTGTTTCTTGCGTACGAGCTATGTCACCATGGACCGTTGATCACTCCGCAGATCATTCGTACCTTGAGGTTGTCGGCAGGTGTATATATGATTGTCAGATCATCCTTCTTGTTTCCTGCACGATCGCGGGATGAGGAATGAGAAATTTCACAATCCGAGCGCTTACTTGCCCTCGATCGAGTTTGCCTTTACCAACTGAGCGCAGTCGGTCAAAAGGGTCTGTGGTATCGCCTCCCAAGTCATGCCTTCAGGCATGCGGAAGTATACGTGAGCAGAAGAGAGCTTGTCGACGTGGAACCACACATCCTGAGGCCATGCATATTTGATCAGGTCTTCGTCTGATCTGTGCGAGTGAATGTCGGCCTTGTGTGCAGGAACACGCGACACATACTTTCGACCTTGTCCTTTCCCATGTAGATGGTCGCTGGTGGGTCCATCGCTAATATGGAGTCAGGAGACCTTCCGATGTGCAACGATGTCCACGTACCGGACGACGTGAAGAAGAGGACCATAGTATTGATTGTCTGCCAGCACAAGTCAAACGGTCAATTGGCCGTGCTGGGACAACACTGGGCCCGTGGGAAGACTACCAAACTCGATATCCTTTTGCTAACTTGACTTTTGACCACCACCACATCGCTGTGAATTCTGCTCTTTCCTGTCCTCTTTCAAACCAACGCTGAACCGTATCTCCAATTGTGAGCTTCAGTCAGTTTTCTGTCCTACGTTTATCGAGGTCCAGAATCGGCGCCAGTCGCACACAAGCACAAGAAAAAAACCCATCTCGACGTATTTCAAGCCAAGCATGCAACCTGCGCCGAATCGGTTAGGACTTGGTCTGCGTCCACCTTTGCCATCATATGGCCAAGGTCCCTCAATATCGGCTCTCGCACAGCAGCAACAAATGATGCATCAGCCCTTTATGCCCCCACAGAAACAGACAACTCTGTTCGTGGGCTCGATATCTGGCGGGATCACCGATGGGTTTCTTAACAGGATGCTCGCCGTGAGTACCATATTGCTTCAGTCTCATCATGGCGGCTGTGGCACATGCTGAATCGTTGGATGTTCAGGCATGTGGTCCCGTCAAGTCGTTCAAGCGACTCATCACGCCTGCAAACAAACCGCAAGGATTCGGTTTTGCAGAATTCGAGGATCCAGACTCTGCGATCAGATGTTTGACGCTTCTCCAGGGCGTCGAGCTACCAGCGCTCGAGGATGGGTGCGCGAACAAAAAGCTCCTGGTGCGTCCAATCACTATTCGGTTGATCGTTTCAAGCCTACGTCGCATACATTTCCCCAGATCAAAGCCGACGAAAAGACAAAACTTTTTCTGGATGCCTACTCTGCGCAAAAGATGAAGACAGACGTGAGCCTCGATCCTTCACTGTCGTATCCTTGTCGTATCCTCACCACTTGCATGGAAATAGACGGATGAGGCCATGGCGCAGCAAGCCAAAGCCAAGGTTAACGAATTTGTCGAAGAGATCAATCGTGCTTCCCAAGACGCAGCTAACAACGGCCTTCTCGACAAAGAGAAATACGTCATACCTCCTCACCTCCACGATCTTCAGGAAGCTGATCTTCCAGAAACCCAACGTGGTCTCGTCATCTCCGAGATTGCACATTTTCGCGAACGTGCCGCGAAGCGTGAACGAGAGAAAGTACGAGAAGTTCGCGAGAGTATACCGAATCTCTTGACTGTGGCACCGAGTGGACCAAAGTTGAGGGACTGGGGTAAGCCACAGTCACAGCAGCCATCTCAATCGACACCTGGAAAGGGTCAACAGGCACAGGGGAAAGGGCCACAAGGTTACAGCAAGCCTGTTGGCTTTGTGAAGGCGGAGGATACGGGCGCTGCAACGGGAGCGATGGATGAGCGGAGTAAGGGCCCAAAGACTGACGAGGAAATGGAGAGGGATCGGAAGGATGCCAGAAGGCGAGACGAGGAGGTTTCATTCAGAGACGTGAGTATTTCTTTCGATCGGTAATAAGATGTTGCAGATGTGTGCAATGATGCTGAACATGTCTTTACGAATCTCGCAGAGAGAACGCCGCTATGAACCTCGAGAACGAGCTCGTATAGCTGCGCTAGAACGGTCGATTGCGCGTCAAAATGCTATCAAGGAAGCCGAGGAGCGGGATCGCGTGGAGATGCAAGCTCGGCTCGATGTCTGGGACGACGACGAGAGTGATGAATTGTTCTACGTAGACAGGTGTGTTGACCTGGTTTTCTTCATCGTTGTATTCTGTTAATGCAATGATACTGCTAGAGCACGCTGGCGACAATCTCGTGCACGCCGAGTCACAGCCGAAGAAGCAGCCGATGCCGAATCGCGCGCTTACGAAGAGCGTGAAGCTGAGAACCTCCGTATCGAATCAGAGAAATTCCTCGCTCGTCAGATGGAGGACATGCAAGCCCTTGCCGAAGAGCAGCGTAAAGCCGGAATGCTTCTTGATGATGGCGCACCAGTCAAACTCAACATGTCCATCGCACCCGCGCCGATGAAAGCTGAGGCCGTACCAAAGGATGTCAAGGCCGCCGTATTCGGCCAAGAGGAGGAGGAGGAAGAGGATATCAAGAAACGGAAGGTGCCATTGGTCAAACTCGATTTCAGTGCTGCAGAGGGCGAGAAGGCGAAGGAGCGGCTGCAGACGATCAAGGAATCTGTCCCCCACGACAAGGAGACCTTGTTCAAAGCGAAGGTCAGGTGGGATGGTCTCAACGATGTACGTCCATATCTTCTTGTTTGTGGGCTTGCTAACTCATTTTGCTAGAGCATGGTTGACCGAAAGTTCGAGCCATTGGTCAAACGCCTCATGGTTAAATACCTCGGCGAACTAGAGGACGACGATCTCATTATGTTCGTCCAAGAACATCTCAAGGACCATAAAAGTCCCCAGAAACTCGTAGATGGCTTAGAACCGGTATGAACTTGATATCTGTTAGACAATTGTTCGACTGACCGGGTCCTTGTCATAGGTTTTGGAGGAGGAAGCTCAAGAACTCGCTATCAGCGTCTGGAGACAAGTCATCTTCGAAAGCATGGCGTATGGCGAGGGCCTCCTCACAGAGCGCATGATGGTCGATTAGGAGTACTAGGAAGGATTGGACAAATTGAACGTATTGGATTCCACGCATCGATACCTTTGCTTTGCTCGTGACAAAGGGGGCAGGTGCGTTGTAGCATTAACATGATGCGTGGCTGAGATGTATGAGTTCGGGGTGCGCGTAGCTGTTTGGGTGTTTTTCTTGGTGCACTTCCAGTCCAAAGTGAAGACGTGAGCATAGGGCATACCATTCGTAAGTACACCCTTACATCTCCTACACAAATGATATTCTCTCGCAAGCCGGAATCTGTTGCGCATTCACGTGAACATATACGGGAATATTGAGATCGCGATGTTGCAATGTTGAGTCATCATACCTTTCACGTACTTCGAGCTTATTGACCTTGGCACGTTGATCTGAGCATCGTACCAAGGCGATGTTCGTCGGGCTCAGCAATTCAACGAAAGGTATCTGAAAGTTGTCTACGCGCTGCCAAAACAATGACGTGGCACAGATGACACACTATGATCCAGTCGTCAGCCAGGTGAGCTTGGTACGCGTTTCTTGTCCACAACGCAAACCAATACAACCACTCTTATTTGAGCTGGGTTGGCACTCGTGTCGTCGCTTGGATGAGTCTGTTTTGCTTGGTGTGGAATTGCGGTCTCGTTAGGACCTGGGTGCTGGTCCCACTGACTGCTATGCTCGGCTTCCAGCACTCTCACCCACGCAAGCGCCAGACTCTCACAGTGCACGAGAGCCTGTCGTACATTGCGTCAGTACGCTGGGAACCCGTAGTACATTCCGGGATGTACGCCTAACTGCATCTGCGGAATTCCTACCATCGGCTACCACCGGCTACCACCAAAACCTGACGAGTTCGAATGCTGATCATGGGGCCTGTATTGACAGTCGGATATGCGGCTTCTCCACCCGTCGGCGACGTCCTGAGCGTCGTACGTATGAAAGCTACACAGTGAGCGCCGATGATCCAGGCATATTACTAGACTTGTGCCTGTCCTGGGAACACAGCTGAGCGACCAAATTAAAATATAAATATGTAGTAAACTAAAATTGGAAGTCGGTCTATCATAACGACGGTTGTTGCTGTACCAGTAGCCGGGTTAGGTGGGTCACCAGACTGCATCGGTAAACCGGTTAAACCCCTCGGACCACGTAGGAACGCCAGATCATAAAATGCGGTATGGGGTCATGAGAACTCGTCCTACCTGCTCGACAAGAGCTTTGCGACGACGTTGGTTTCTGCACGGACGAACCCCAGACTATCGACGCTTCGAGGCATTCAAGCCTAGATGTTTCTATCCCTGAAGCTGGTCACTCTCGTCGGGTTGGCCCATTATGCCCATGCTGTACCCCAGGCAGCGACCACACCAGCGACGACAGGAGTACCCACTGTGACCGTCTCGACTTCGGTCGCTAGCCCTACGGTCCCTCTCAGTGCCTTGGTGCCTTCGCAAGCCGCGTTGCCCGCCGCCCAGCCATGGTGCATCGGCCAAATCTTTTGTCCGGGCGCCGTAAGTCCGTCATGGTTTCCGTCTGGAATCCTCACTGATCCCCATTCGTAACGATACAGTTACTGCAAACCGTGAATCTCGCACAGGTGTATACCGATGCAAAGACGATCGTCGACAAGCCTACGAGCAAGTCGTCTCAGCAAGTCCTCGCGGACTTTGCTGCGTTCAATCTCTCGACCGTGACCGAAGGCGATGTCGTCAATTTCATGGACAATGACTTCCTCGGGGAGGGTCTCGAACTCCAGGGTGCTTTGTTACCCGGATTTAGTGCTAGTCCGCCCTTCCTGACCAATGTCATCGATCCTTTGCTCCAAGCGTTTGCGCAAATCGTCGACGGATACTGGACTCAACTCGCTAGGACGGTCAATCAATCCACTCTTTGTAGCATATACCCCGGTGGAGCGTGCGAGAGCACCTTCATCCCGCTGAATCACAGCTTCGTCATACCTGGTGGACGCTTCCGAGAACAATGTGTGGGATTTTTCGATGATTATTTGATCGGGCGCTGACGTGTTGTTCATAGATTATTGGGACAGTTACTGGATCATCCAGGGCCTGCTGAAATCCCAACTCAATGATACCGTCAACGGAACATTGCAGAACTTTATGGACGAAATACAAGATTTCGGATTCATACCCAACGGAGGTCGTACTTATTGTAAGTATTTCCCTTTCCTACCACACCAATTGCGTAGGCTTACATTTGTAGACTTGAACCGTTCCCAGCCCCCGCTGTTCGTCCACGTAGGTTCCGAACATTCGATTATTCTGGATAGAATCTGACGTGCGCCAAGATGCTTTCAGACTACGTTACCATTACGGGCGATACTTCAATCCTCCAGCGTGGGCTGCCTAGTGCTGAGGCGCGCATTTTTTTCTGCTGCTCTCGCTCTGCTAACTGAGACACCTCAGGCGGAACTTGCGTGGTGGTCCAACAACCGGACAATTCAAGTGACGAGCCCATACACCGGCCAGACCTATTCGATGGCTCACTACGCGGTTAATAACAGCGCACCACGCCCGGAGTCGTACATCGAGGATTACCTGACCGTCCATGACCCCACACTATCGACGCCTCTCACTGACGCCCAAGCTGCCGAACTATACAGCGAGCTCGCCTCTGGAGCTGAGACAGGTTGGGATTACAGCTCCCGGTTCCAGCTCGTCCCGCAACTTGGCAATCCCGGTCTCCGCACACTGAACGTCAGGAACAACATTCCAATTTGTCTGAATAGTATACTTTGTGAGTAACGTGGTTGGCCGTCTTCGCGATAAATAGCTGACTTGTCCCAGACAAGGCCCATGTCCTTTTAGCTGGCCTTTATGAAAGCTCGAACACGACAGCTGCTGCCAACCACCTCCAAATCGCCGCTGGGATCCGTGCTGGGATCTTGGACCTCATGTGGGATTCTTCGAAGCTTGCGTTCTATGACTTCAACCTTACCTCAAGTTCACGCAACTCCATATTCACGGCCGCGACGTTCTACCCAGTGTGGAATGGCATCATCCCCGACGAGATCCTTGCTTCTCAGGCGAACGCGTTCGGTTACTTCGCCGCTGTGAACATGGTCATGAACAAGTACAATGGTACTTTCCCCGTAACCTTCCTGGACTGGACGGGGTTGCAATGGTAAGTGACCGTCGTTCTTGATTTTATGAGGTCATTTTTGATGTGTTTCGTCAGGGATGCACCGAATGCCTGGCCCCCTCACCAGTACATTATCATCTCCGCTCTCGAGGCGTTGCCCTCCAACCTTACAACAAATGCTCTCCCCACACCTGGCTCGGGGCAATCGACATACGACCTCATTCCTGCTGGTCAACTCAATTTCACAGAGGCCCAGCTCCCCGGGCAACCATTCCACGACGGTCAAACCGGTGTAAACGCCACAGCAACAGGACCCGGTGCCGATATCAACTGGTTGGATGGAACCGTCGTGAACGGTGGAAACGCCACTGCTGGCGAAGGCTGGGCGGCTACCCTCAAGCGAGAGATGGCAAATAGGTACTCTACGAGCGTTCTGTGTAGTTGGTGAGCATAAACCCTATTCTTCGCTTGTTCGACCTGTCATGTCGTCTGTAGGCACGCTACTGGAGGGTCTATCCCGGGCATGCTTCCCCAACTTCCTGCTTCACAACTCAACCTCACTGGCAGTGTCGGCAACACTGGCAATGTACGTCGTCTGTTCTGCGTTGCTATATATGTACCTACCGGGTTCTAACTTACATATCGTCCGATTCAAGATGTACGAAAAATTCTCCAATCTCAATGTTGACTCTTCGGGGTACGGTGGTGAATACACCGTCCAAGCGGGTTTCGGCTGGACGAACGGTGTCCTGCTATGGGTTGCAGCAAACTACGGTCAAGTACTTGTCGCCCCTCAGTGCCCCCCACTTATCGCTACCGTGACTAGTAGCTCGAGCGGTGCTGCAGGCTTGAGACTACTATCCTCGTCCTTGGTGGGAGCCATGGCTATTGCTGTCTTTGTGTCGCTCGTCGGGCCATTCTTGTTATAGAAAAACTGTCGGTGATTACAGGTGACCCCCCCACGACAGCTGTCGTTCAATACCAAGGACATTAATGTTTATGTTTGAGAGACGAGTGCACTTTGATCGTTGCCGTGTTTTTGACCATGGATAGTTCATGCCATGAGTAATATACATAGGAGGAAGAGTGGTGCTCAACAGCACGAGCTGCATGGGAATGGAGTGTATTGTGTACTAGATGTGTTCCAAGCTTTGATGATAGTCTTTGGCAATCAAGGGAATGTGGGCCTCGTTGAAGACCAAGTGTGCCATAGTCTTCTTCTGATTCAGAATGGACAGTATTCTAGTACATTTTTACAATTAAGTTAGGAGATCGAGCACAGTTAGTCCCTGGAACTGGTGGTAGTGACCTGAACTGCTTATAGTTTTTTGGGTTGTTTCAGCGTCTTGAGCTTGAGGAGCATGTACAGCCGCTTAAAACAATCCTCGTCAGAGTAAGAGTGATGAGCCGAAAGGAGAAACTTACCACTGAGTACTATCTGCATAGATATGAAAGCTCTCCTTCAAGATCATTCATTCCACCACAATCCTGCTCCCAGCGTGGAAGGCCACCGTCAAGGAGTTCCAATTGCCCATCAAGATGATCCTGTAGCAGCTAATAAGCTGTAGAATGTAGTAGTCACTTACTGTATATTAGGGTAAGTAAGAGTACTATACCTGTAGAATGTAGTAGTCACTAAAGAGTAGTAACTACTGTACTATGGTCCGATGTTCTAGTGCTTACATAAGCTACTAAATATATCCAAATAATTCCAACAGATCCTGCACGATGTCGCAACTCAATGGAATTCGACTTTTGATATGGCCAATTTCGTGCTTGAATACTGCGAACCCATCAACGCCATCACCGACAAGTGGAAGCTTCGCCTTACCAACTGTAGCCTTGACGGCCATGAATGGGAGCTACTGGGTCAGTTGAGAGACGCGTTGAAGGTGCGTGTCTTGCTTACTAACCGTCAGGTGACTATACCATGTCACAGATACTCAAGGACGCCACGCTGTTCTTCTCGTGCAGTACTCCCAATCTCGCCATGGTGATCCCAGTGATGGATTACATCGACGAGTCTTTTACAAACAGCATACTCTCGAAGGACACTGTGGATCCAGCCATCCGAGCGGCCATTCAGCTGGCAAAGAAGACTCTCAACTGGTACTATACTCTGACAGACACATCCGGTCTGTATTGCATCTCAATGGGTAAGTTTTTATCTATGTATTGTTCACTGCTCACACTCTTACAGTTTTGCACCCCTGCCATAAGCTGGAGTACTTCAAGAAGGCCGGGTGGAAGCCCACCTGGATTACTACTGCACATGAACTTGTGCGAGAGGTGTTCGATGAGTCCTATGCGATGCACTATGTACATGCGGAATCGAACAGCGATACCGCTACCCAAAAGGTACAGTTGGTTCATTCGCTCTAAACTATTATGATTCATATATAGATAGGCGAGCGACACAAATATCTTCGACAATCTCCCAACCCTCGTCAAGAAGGGACCACCGAAAGACGAACTCGACTCCTACCTTGCGACGGAGGTCGAGGAGTTCCAATCAAACGAAGACACACTTAAATGGTGGCACAACCACCGATCTAATTATCCACACCTCTCTCAGATGGCGTTGGATTATTTAACGATCCCAGGTAAGCATGATTCTCAGGCTATTGATTTTTGTCTTACCAGAGCGTATCGTTATCTTTAGCTACGTCTGTCAATGTTGAACGTCTTTTCAGCCACAGCCAGATGATTCTATCACACATGCAAAACCACCTCTCTGCTCAATCAGTTCGTGCTATTCTTTGTCTTGATTCTTGGAGTCTTGAGGGTTTTGTCAAGAACATGGATGTCCAGAAGCTGGCAACTATGGAGGAGATTGAAGGGGATCATGATGTCGTATTGGAACAGGATTAGGATGATATTAGCACCGACTAGCTACATCTCAGCCCATGAAATATATCATAAATTATATTATATCATGATTGTGTTTTGGTGTCCTATAAACCACAGTACCCAGCGAGTAACCCACGGGTGTACCCGCCATGGGTACAGACCCGCGGTACCCCTGACGCGGGTATGTACCCATGACTACGGGTATGGGTAAGGTGCGGGTACGGGTGCGGGTCAGTGCTCTGATACCCGTGGGTTTACCCGTGCAGTTCCCTACATATACTCTTTCCCAGTCGTTCCTGATAGTTGGTGCCTAGCTGAAAGACAGTCCCTTCCGTACAGAAAGGTTCCATCACGTGTGATGGGAGACGTAAGATCCCCCCCTGCACGATCAATGCGTTCTGCGAGGTTTTCAAGCGACAGCGGAATTGATGGACGAGCCAGAGTTTCGACAAGGCTCTCCATGCCGTTATTCAAGAACTGCAATGATAATGGATAAATAATCTTCCTCTTCGTCAAGTGTAGCGAACAAGGAAACCTTTTCTGCCACGGCATTATTGTTCTCCTTCACCATCTTGGCGATGAAACACCCTTCCTAAGCAATTGAGTGATGAAATAGGACAGAAGTCATCTTGTCCAGGGATGCGTTGGCGGCTTGTCTCGTCGAATTGTTCGCCATGGCTCGACCCAATTGTCGCAGTCCGAACTGAAGTTGAATGGCAGTGGCGGCAAGACGGCACGGACTGAGCACGGATGAAATCCCGTTGTTCAAAAACGTGCCCACATCTATGCCTGCAAGTCTAGTCCAGCAGCCCTGGAGATACGGAGAGTACTAAGACACCGAACGCTCACTCTTACTTGAGTCGCTCAGAATCACCTTGAGTGCATTCACGAGCGACTTAAAGAGAGTCTCAACAGACTGGATAGGTTGTTCGAAGGCCCTCCTCACGTCCAAATCACCGTATGCAGCAAACAGAAACTGTAGAAGAGCTCGCAAGTTCTTATCCGGAGATCCTTGGCCATGTCTCGAAGGTGTTGTGGAACGAACTGGTTGTATTCGATAGACACGAGGGTAGGGATCTCGACAGAAAGAGGTAAATGGTGTCCCTGAATCAATCACCTAAGTTACAAGGTAAGTCCCATAAGTCCATTTCAAAGTCCGATAAGTCCGACCAAGTTTGGTCGGACTTCCCACTTTCGGAGGTTCCGGGACAGTTGAAACCACAAGATGGAAACGGTCACGCTCCAGTGTTGGGTCTACCGCGACGATGTCGAAAACATCTTTCCTGTCGAGATCCCAAAGAACAAGACTGTCGGAGTCCTCAAGAGGATTATAAAGGACGAGAGATTTGACATGTTCCGTGATGTGGAGGCAGACAAGCTCCGGCTCTATTCCATCCCTATCCCTGGGGACGATGACGAACACCTCAAAGACAAGCTCAAGCAGTTGTCGTTGGAAGACAAATCGCGCCTTAATGGACGAACTAAAGTATCCAAGCTTTTCCCAGAGTCTGATGAAGAGGAAGAGGAGTGGCTCATTGTCGTCGACATCTTCACCCTCAACTGTTTACTCCACGGTGGCCGCGTTGAAGATATCTTCCCTGTCCAGATTTCAAGCACGCAGACCGTCGGGCTACTCAAAAAAGCCGTAAAGAATGAGCGCGCGGCGAGCT
>JBBPRI010000258.1:0-26631 GCA_038092955.1 Boletus pseudo-olivaceus | reverse complement strand
AGTCAAGTTCCTTAGGACCATCCTCCCCTAAGCTCTTGGACCTCCGCTCCCCTACACCTTTCCACTGGTGGTCAGCCCACCCAACAACTGTCTCGCTCTTACCAGAGGTGATTAGGCCTAAGGTCCCTAGGCAGGTTTTCACGCTCGACGACGAGAGCCCTGGCGCAGATTAGGCATGCGAGATTGACAGGCTCTTGCCCTGCAGGTTTTCTGTGACAAGTCCCGTTCGTGTCTTCGATACGCTCGGTGACAGAGGTGCAACATCATACGCACGCTCAATAGGAATTTGCTACGTCCACGCGTAACATCTACTTTATACTAGGTGATGTAGGCGTACTTGTACCTGAATAAACTAGAAGGGATGCACGATCCTGATCTGTGGCGAAGAGTATGTAAATGTCCTTTACTGAGCAGTAGTGATATTCCAGAGGAATACTCTGGAGTTCTCCTTTGAACTCCAGAGTGCATGCGGCACCTACGAGATTCCTTTGGATGTTTATGCCTCCAGAGTAACCTCCAGAGTTGGCTGTATTTTGTCATTATCCTTTGCTGTGATCTGCAATTCTGAGCCTGGACAAAACACATCCAACTATCACTTCATCTGAGATGACCTCGTCGGAAAGGGAGAAGCGGTTGTTCAGTACGTCTCAACCAAGGACATGGTCACGGATATTCTCACAAAGCCACTTGTGAGAGAACAACACTGGAAGTTCATTTGGGGCATGGGATTACAGCTACACTCGAGTGGGAGTGACAAAATACAACTAACTCTGGAAGACATTCTGGTGACATAAACATTGAAGGAACTCCGTAGGTGCCGCATGCACTCTGGAGTTCAAAGGAGAACTCCTGTCATATCCCGTATTTCCTAAGTCCTTTATTCCACTTCTCCAGACTTACTCCAATGTTTTCCTCACAAACCCTGATCTGTTCTCCTGTGAGACACATCTCCAGACCTCCGGACTTCCTTATTTAGTATACCTCATACCTGTGCTCGTTGACATGCACCGCTCCAGTTATAACTCCTGTACCTCCAGCATGTAATCGACTTAGATACGATCCCCAATCTATTGTCCTATATTCTCCCTCTGAAACCTTTCTCCATTCCTTCTGCTCCAAAATCCTAGGCACGAACCCAAGCTTGGCACAGCACATAAGCTGAAGCCGAAGCCTTTCCGCTCAAAACTCCGGAGTTCCGGAGTTAACCTTCGGAGATCGCGCACAGTCTTAATAACTCTGGAGTATTCCTCTGGAGTACTGCTACTGCTTGGTAGAGACATTTACATACCTATCACCACAGATCAGGATTGCATATTCCCCCTCGTTTATTCAGGTACAAGTGCACCTCCATCATCTTGTATAAAGTAGCTAGTTCTGTACCCAACACCTCAATTGTTTACGCCCAACTGAGGCACCAACTGAGCTCCAGACAACTCTGGACTTTACAGTGCTGAACTCCAGACCTTCGGATTTTAACAGTGCTTGCTGACGGGCACCGCTCCAGTTACAACTCCAGTGACCGCTGTCTTATTTCGCTTCATAGACATCTCCATTCCTGTTACAGCTGTCTCATTTCCATTTCGTAGACAACTCTGTACCTACTCGCTGACAGGCACAGCTCCAGACCTCCATACAGTGACTCACAAAATTGTCCCAATGTTTTGCACTTTTTGATTGTGAGTTGAATAGTTCTAGAGGATAAACAAATATAAACAAGGTGTTGGTGTATCGATGACAGCCGCAACTCGGGGCTAAGTGGTGACCAAATTATTATGTAATTCTGATCAGTAACTGTGGAGATACATGCAGTTCAAAATGGCTACTCATTGGGATAATTACTGTATGTGAGTGTCATTCAGATATATCAGAATCTGATGCTCCACTGTTTCTATAGCAACCAAATGCCAACAAATTGTCACTATGGTAATGTTATCCATTATGAGACCCATAGTCAAGCAATTTCACAAAGATTAATATTCCCAGAACTCCACAATTCTACAATATATCCCATTCCCTCTGCTTAGAAGGAAAATATCCTTTAATGGGCTTTCTATTTGCCAGATTGCCTCTGGTGCTGGTGTTGGAAGACATATTGCATCCAGGATACTCTCAGATATCCTTTCTAATCAATTAATCCCATTTTCTGGATGTCCTTCAAAGCTTTCTACTCCCTTCCCACTGTTTGTTGTTACTTAAATTACTACTGACAAGGCTTCTAATGCTGTTCAAGCCATCAAACACATTAACACCATCATCCCTAGTCCAGTCTCCTTAGAAACAGCCTGAAAAATCCTTGGGAAGAGTTCATTTGAGGCTGTGGTAAACAATAAAATACCATTACTTGGTGTAATGTATAGGAAGGAGTACTTGAATTCTTCTTTGAAGTACAAGGAGTGGACTGTGGGGTACTGAAAGTGGGTAGTCTAGTCAGATGACATTAAAATCAACACAATTGCATCAGATGGAGGGTAATTGGCATAGAAAAAGGCTGGACAGTGATTGATTGAAAGAGAGGTCCAGGATACAGTCAGGTTTGGTGAAGGAAATACTGTACCTATTGAAACTATTTAGTTTCGACTGTCATACGGACTATTTCCTACCTACATAAGCCCTATTATACTTACACTTTATTACCTTAGTGCTTCGCACCTAGACAAGTCTTAGACGTGTGTTGATACACCGCTCTAGATCGTACTAGACTTTAGTCACGTGATGTATGACATCACGGACCCAGACCTATGACGTCAGACCCTCTACCCTGGTCTAGACTCATGACGTCGTTGCTCAGTCATGCTGACTGATCAACCCTACGCCCTATCCAATAGCGTATCTCTCTCATGGTCTGAGGGTATTACCATACACGGTTCAGACTCCTCTTGAACCTTATCCTGTTTAGTATAAAGGCTGGGACCCTTCGTCCCATAATCTCAAGCTCTTCTACTTGAGTCTTCTGCTCTAAGCCTTCAACGTTCAGGCTCAGTAGCCCTTAAGCATCCTCAACTCCTCAAATCGATTACTCTCTCGTCGTCTCGTTATTCATCTCAGTGAGTACTCCCACTGAGGCTCTTAACTCCCTGCTTGCCCCTTGGCTGCGCCCCAGAGAGACATCTACCGTCTCTTTAACTGGAACTTCCCAAAGATTCATACTAATAGTCATGTATTCGACGCCATCACGCTCAAGGGCGCAACAAGAAACTACAACACAAAACCAAACGAGAGCATGCACAGGCCTCTCAAAACTATATATCGAGAACAAACAAACTTCAAGAACGTTGCGGAACAGGTCAGTTTTACCGTGTGGTGTCAATGGTCCATCGGTGATCCAATGTTATGGCGCTCATTTTTTCTTCAATCAGATCCTTTGGATTGACCATTGGACAGTGATTGGGGGTGGGATGTGCATGAATTCAGATGAGTTGGACGAAGCTGAGAGGGATGAAGATCTGTGGGAAGATACTATGAGTTCGTCGGCCAGATTGGCCACACACTCAGAGCTCGTTCCCGACTATAGTGGTCATGTCAAATTGGGCTCAACACAGGAGGCACAGACGTTCCGGCTTCTGGAGGAATCACGCAAGTCAGACGTAGCATTTCAAAACTTCCGTGTCAAGCTCAACAACTTCCTCAATATCCTGCTCCCAACTTCTGGAATCCCACTTCCGGGCGGAAAGCGTATCCAGCTGACAGCCGAAGACCAGGTAGAGTGATCCTAAACTCGAGGACTTCTTTGCTCACTGACGACTGGTAGGTCATTGAACACCGCTTCTTGCAAGTCAATTTCGAATCTATGGTGGATTGGAAAGAACACGCAGACTACCTGCGGTGCAGTCCTTCCTTCTACAATGCTCCAAGGTATGACTGCATCATCGTGCGTGCCAACAACGGGCCCTTTTTTGCACGCCTTATGCTATTATTTACATGTCGGGTGGCCAACCGAACTTACCCACTCGCCCTCATCCAACCATATGACATGTCGATTGGCAGCCGAACACGCAAAGACAAGGACCTCAGGTTTTGGCGCATCCGCGCAAAACCACGGTCGTCATCCATTTTCATCTCGTGCCGATCCATCATCCGTGGTGCAATGGTGGTACCAGACTTTGATGAACCTGGAGACTATCTCGTGGTTGATGGTGTTGACACTGACATGTTCTTTCGGGTGAATGCATTGCGCAAAGTTGCTGGATTTTAGATTATCCTTTGTATGTAGGTCAAGTGATATCGATATGCTAGCAATACGGTCCATTGGATGCGACGGTCCATTGTAATAGTTTGGGGTGGCTGTGCAATTAGATTCTGACTCAGTTTCAGTTTCTTCCGTTCTGATGATTCTTCAGACAGCGTACCACTGGACCCCCCCCCCATCAGCCAACTACTGTATAGTTCGAGGATTCAGATTTATCAGGACCGACACTGGACGCCGTTCTCTCCAGTCTCACTCTGAATCGTCCCCTTTATCCTAATACCTCGTCACTCCCGCCTCCGAACCCGGACCCCCCACACCCACTTAAATCTGTGCCGTCGACCGCCGAAAGTCTAAGCATACCCAGATCGGTGAGTATATTATGTGCTGGGATGCTGCGGTTTGAGGTCTGTCTACTGTAACAACCTCAGCGGTGCCGAGCTCTCCTCCGATGGCCACCAAATTGACATCAATGATTAATTGATCTGAAGTGATAGGAATTGCTCGTAGGACCATTGACTTTCAGGTCGCGTAGTAACTGAATATTTCTGGCAGGTCATCAATCGCCTCGCTGCCTGGATCGACCTGCGCGTCTGCGCGGTCTCACGACTTGCCATGCGGCTCGCTGGCTCAACCATGCGTGCTCTCCACTTCGCCTGGCAGTTTGCCTGGCAGCCCAGGTCGACGTGCTTCGCCACCGCCGTCGCCTGTGGACAACGCCAGGTCTTTGTCGTTTTCACGTAAGTCCTCCCCCCCTCAGCTGAGCAGTGCCTCAACGCTATATCAGGTCCCCTCGTATTCCAGCTTTTCATCTCTGCATTTCTACGACACCATGGAATCCACCCTCCTCGGGCGCCCTCGCAACCCCACCTTCATGGACGTCCTCTTCGTTTACGACTCCCTCTCCAACCTCAAGCCTTACCCACAGTACCCCCAGTCTTATGGCGTCTCCACCATGACTTGTATGTCCTTTCTCTTTCTCATTGCCATATATACAAGTGGCTCATCTCCCCAGTGTCAGGTCCCTCGTCTTTATCTCCCCGTCGTGACTTCAACTCCCTCAACTTGTCAACGACCAACACCATCGGCGAGTACTCTTACACCCCCTCCGCCAATTATACCACCGCCTCTCCTGGTCGCCCCTGCGATCCACCCGACAACGGTACTTCCCCTCCTGCCATCTACAACCTCAGCGGTGGCGGGCTCTCATCTGGTGGCCTCACTTCTGGTAGGCAGAGCCGCGGGAGTGGCACCCACTCGCCCTCCTCGGTCCATAGCGTTCCATACGCTTCCGTCCCCTGTTGTCTTCGCTTCAACCCCATTGCTGCTCCCGCTACCCATTCACTGGCAATGGTAAAGACCTCGGGATCCAAGACTCACAACAAAGATTCAGATGAGGACGATGACGACTTCCAGCCCACCACCACTACTGGAAACTCTATCAATGTCCGTCGTGAGACCATCCGTCGTCGGCGCATCGAGTCCCGGCAGAGGCGTAATGATGAACTTCGTGACGGTTACCGCAGGCTTATGGATGCCCTCCCCGTCTTTATCCAAAAGTCAAGCAAGGTTTCCCTCCTCGACCGCGCTACCACCCATGTCGGGCACCTCGAGATGACCGCACAACAATTTCAGACGAGGCTGCAACAGGCTGCGAATGAGGTTCATCGACTCCGCACGTCTGTATCACCCCACTCCATATCTATGACCTTCGCTCACCCTCGGTCTAGCATTAACAAGGTGTTGATGCTCAGCACTGCCGAGCAGAGACATGCTGCTGCTGCCACCACGGTCGCAGCAGTATCGCAACAATCACAGTCAAGCTTTTGATTGTTGACCTCGTCCATCGTCCTGAACCTCAAAAATGCCCTGCGTCGTCAGTTACATTATCTTTCACGGACTATTATTGCAAGTATTACTCGCACGACTGGAATACCTGCCTGGATCGCAGGTCGCATCATAACAATGGACACTTACCATCGCCCTTTCTGCATTGTTTATTATGACACCTCACCCCCGTGCGTCCCTCAGATTCACTGGCTCCCCTTATATGAATGTGCTCATCAAGTCTACCGGACGGCACTCAGCCTCTTACCACACAAGCAGGGCAGCTCAACCTCCAACTCCACGTCCAGGTACCACTCCGGCCCTGCAGGTGCGTCAACCACACTCGCAATCAACTATTGACATATTTCAGTAGCCGTGTGAAAGGAAACTCTTCATACTTCTTACACTTCCTTTAAATTCCCTTTACAACCGTCCTCCAAGCCCGAGTATCGCAGTCGCTACACTGCGCTCTACTCTAATTCCTAGTCTATTACACGACTATTTAAACTGTTTACCTATAGTCTATAACACGACTCTAAAACTAGTTACAATATCTTATCGCCTTATGCGATCTCACCCCTGAGTATCGTTATCACAACGCTCTACTCTTACTTTACTCAATTTCCTCCTCGATCGTTCTATACGATCTCCCCCTATTCTTAGTCTATTGTACGACTATATAAACTACTCACGCACTTGGATTAGATCTACTGTGAAGCTGACCAAGCTTCCCTAGAACGATCCATTTCCCCTTTCATTATCGCTCTACGCGATCTCTATCATCTTATCTTATCGTCTTATGCGATTTCCTCTACTTTCCCACGAAGCCCGCGATGCTGTCATTCCGCGCCGCTTCTCTTCACGACATCACAATCTCTGGTTTATCCCAGGATCTTCCCATATTCCCGATCTATACTCTAGATCTTCCCGCGCCCGATCCGTCTATCGGATCTCATTCATTTCCTTTACTTTATCACGCTGATCACACTCCATCCCATCACGGTCTTCCATTATATCACTTGCACGATCACGCGTTCTATCCATTTCCCTCCATTATTCTCGATTGTTCTATTATATTCCAAACCGGCCCTAAAGCCGTTTAGTAGGGTATATAGTCTAGTAGCGTAGATTGTATTCCTTACGTTTGAATTCTCGTTTTCTCACCCTCGAATCATCAAGCAACGAGTGAGTTTCCCTTTGGTTTGTAGTATCGAGAGGCTTTCGCCCTCTCTCTCTCTTTCATTTGTTGTTTGTTTGGTCAAGGTCGTAACACCGTGCCTACATGCGTCAAATATATTACTCCATCTCCTGCTTGCATCCGCAACACGAGGGTAAGAGCCACCACAATAACGACAAGAGCACACCATCGTCAAGCTGTTTTATGTAGGCGCTTCCATACTTCACCTCATCGCTGCATGGTATATTACATGTCTAATCTCTCTGCATAGCATTTTTTTTAGCGAGGCACGCTCTTTTTTCGGCTCCTACCCCTGCATATATACGAGGGCCTCGCTGCCAGACGCCCCACAACTTCTTGCCCACCTCACCCAGTCACGACATAGAGATGGTATGGCCCGTTCCCGTCCCAGAGATGAACAATCTGGATAGTGCTAGATCCGAAACTGAACCTCCTTCCTCCGACTCTGATGATGACTTAGATGTTGTTATCCATACAGGTCCTGGGGCGTCCATTGTTGACTATCAGCAGGTATGTATGTGTAACATGGTATGGAGCTGTCAATGACTGATATGCCCCTTCTAGGCAGTCAAGCAACTTCAAGTCCTCGTTGGCAAATTGCAGGACAAGATCCGTGGTTTGAAGGACGAGAATGCTGACCTCCGGTTGAACCAGCGGAAGCGGCGGGTGAAGGGAGCGCCAAAGGAACTGTCTGGAGATGACGAACGGATTGCCCTCCTTGGAAGGAAATATGGTGTAATGGTCGAACTTTTCACTCCAAGCAAGGAACTTTTTCAGACACCTTGTCCTTCGCCGCCCCAGCCATTCAACACTTCGGACCGGTACAAGACCAAAGCATCGGCTGACGCAGCGCTGCTTTCGGAGCTTCATGCCTTCATCACAGACGAGGACCTGATCAAACTGATGAAGAGTTCCCATTTCCACAGCACGGTGCGTTCAAAGCGCTTGAATCAGCAGAGATAAAATATGGCTAACTATGACCCCAGTTCAGCCAGGCATTGGTTTCAGCCCGCGCAACTATCCTCAACACCCTCCGTGATGTGATGGGGAAGATCCTTGGCCTGCCGGGAGAGTATTTTGAAACCGAATACAACCGTGAATCAGAGTCCGACATTCGTGCGATGCTAGGCATTACCATAGAACAACCCCGCACGTATCCCCTCCTCTTTCCTGCCTTATATCCCAACTTGGACATTGCAAGCAAGAAGCTCTTTGGCAATTGGCAGGTCCTGGCAAAGGTAAGGCGACAATTCTTACTGTACAACTAATTTTGCGACTCACTGCTCGTTACAGATCCTAAAAGCTGCGCTTTTTGGCCCGAAATCTATCCAAGCGACACGCAAGAGTCATTCAGGATTAACTCGACGAAAGACTTATGCTCAAATATGGGGTGTGACTGCCCTCACTCCCGGCGCAATTGCATGGGCCATCACCATCGTAAGTGTGGCTGCCCTTGCAAATATGTTCGCTAATTCTAAGCACAACTTACCACGCAGCTTCTTTTCTTTCTCTCACCCAATATGTCCTTTCTTGGCGATGGAGTTGGCGTTACCTCCAAGATCTCATACAAGGAGCGTTTCGGGCAATACAAGAGTCTTCTTATACAACGATGGGACACTCCACGGGTCCAGGCTATTGTCGCGTCGATGAATCAGTACATCTTTGGTACACGATCTGGCTTGGACGAGCCATCACCAAGCTCGGGGAGTACCATGGCTGAATTAGATGTTGCATTGGCTCAACTTGATCTCGAAGTGGATGAACCTGATAGCCGCTCCCCCCCAGCATCACCATTGACGACGAGCGAAAACGATCCTGTGAGTGATGCTTCCCACGCCCGCCACCCCACACCTCCCCTGCGGGATCCCGCTCCAGAAGAACCAAGCTCTGCCATACAAGCCACGGGCAATGCTGCAGCTATCTCAACTGTCTCAGTTGCAGCTCAAAAGACAATGCAGAGACGTAAGGCACAGCCAAAGAAAGGGAAGGAGCGTACGGAAGATCCAGTCGGTGATCAGGGTGCAAAGCGTCGATCTGGTCGCAACCGAGCGTAATTCATTTTTTCGTTGTCATCTAGTTGCTCCTACTAGTACCGATACTACAAGTACAACCATTGTACCATTTCAGTATTTCTGAATCAATAGCCTTTAAGTCCAGGTTTAACACGGCCCCGATTATTAGTCTATTAAGCACTGTGACGACCAATGGTCAGGCTAATTGCAATACTTAATATGCACGGTGCACCATTGCAAAGCCAAATTGACTTAATATATTTGGTTTGTTGGTCTCTATAGTATTGGCCTCGTAGACTAGTGGTTTTATTCGCAAGTGCAATTGTATTATATAAGCAAACATAGTGAAGTCGCAAGTTCGAATCCCTGTTATAACATTTATTATAAGTGTAATCATTACTAAGCAATAATAGTTGAGCAATGTATTAGTAAGGGAATCCCAATCATTCGTAGTAGTAGTAGTTAAGTAATCTAGTAGAGGATTAGTAGATGGTTGAGTATTAGTAATAGATCAGTAGATAGGTAGATAGATAAGATAATGGTTGGATTCATTTTTATCCATTACTATAGCTGCTGATTTTTTATAATTCATGACTATGCTTGGCAATTGTTGTAAGCGGTTGCAATCACGTGCCCATATTGACATGCCTTGTGATGAAAGAGTCCAGACCGCAATGGCCATTGCAACCGGCATTGCAATTGGCATTGCAACAGCCATTGCAATGGCCGTTGGGACCTTGATTGCAACCACAGTTGCCACGTGATTTGTAGTCACGACTCTCTTATTAGGATCAATTCTCATGTGGCTTTGTCATTTGGGTGTTTGGATCCATTGCAATCGGCTTGGAATGGAAATATCAAATCTCCGACATCATGAACGGAGACAGACAAACTATCGAAACAATTAGTTATCAAACAGGGAAGAAAATCAATCAATCCTGGTCGTTTCAGACGCTCGCTCGGGTCGGCGTACACAGCAAGCATCACCTTTCTCGAACAAACGCAAGTCCGCGCTCGTCTCGCCAGTGCCTCTTTTCCACCCTGCACTCCGCTAAACTTGCGATGCCATTCCACGACACGCTGATCAACCATCTCCGGATATGGGCCTATGGCACAGACCGCCCTCGAGTTGTCCTTATTGTCTTCCCACCTCCTGTGAGAACACTAATAACAAACACGTTTTCTATAGAGCGATTGGAACACTTGCGTTTGGATCGTGTCGAACGTCCGGATGGTGTTCGAATTACTATATCGTCTCCAATTTTTTGTTGTGCAATGCGGAGGAAGGCAAACGGTGAGAATATTTCGGGCGGAATGAAACACCCGAAGTCTCAACACTATGTATCTCTTACTTCTCCCAGTCACTGTGCAGTGGGACTGAACATAATATTATTTGATGCATCCGGTGTTTCGTGTAGCTACACTCCAAGCAACGAGCTGACGAAGTTACAAGCACATATGTACTACAGTCTGTCATAACGAGAAAACAGAAGGTCAATGTCTTACATCATTGTACAACCCCAGCCTCCCCCCCTCTCGCGTTCCTGTTGTGCTCGACGCATCTCTTCTCCTTCTCGGCGCAGACGCTGCTCCCTCAGACGCCTCTCCTGCGCCTCGACTTCTCGCAGTCGTTGCAGTCGGATGCGATGTTGTAGTCCGTCTTCCTCGAGCCGGCGTTCCCTCGCCTGGTGTGCTACGCCGAGATAGTCTGCATCAAATATGGCAGCGTCCTGGTGCCACGCCGGACGTGCATTCTGCAACCCAGCGGCCCTCCGCGCCTCCACCTGTCGAAAAAGCTCCCGCTGTTCTTCGATATCGACCGGAAGACCGATGTAGGCTGGTGGTTCCGGCACAGCCGGCACATCGTCGTGGATCGTCCCATGGGCGGTGCTCATGTGGTGGTAAATCGTCCCAGAGGTAAAGACGCCCATACATCGCCAACAGATGTGTGCGCCGCACCTAGCGATCGATGTGTACATGCCAACAGGTCAATCAGAGTCTTCAGGACTGCCAAGAGGACATAGGAATACGTTGCGTACCTGCACGTCATGTGATTACATCCCTCCAGTTTCTCGATCGGTACGCTGCACTGGGGACACTTTTTCACCCGTCCACCTTGCGACGCAATCCAGGCGTCGTTGAGGCGCTCCTGCTCCGCGGGATCCCGTCGTGCCTTGCTTTCAGTACAAGAGAGGCCATCGTGCCCATCTTCGTGACATCCGTTACACACCGCAGAGAAACAGGATGGACAGTGGAGTGTCTGAGGAGTCGCGCCAGCCTGGACGGCACGATAGATTTGTGTGCAGTCCGGAGTTTTACAATGCTTGAACTCCTCAGGGTGTTTCGCGATATACGCGTCGAATGCTGCTTCTAGCAGCCGATTGAACGATGCTGGGGGGAGAAATTGCTGAATTGTGGGTATGGCGATCGGAACGCGACATCGAGCCTCATCTCCGAGGCAAGTCAAAGGTAATTGATCCGAATCGAGGGCCGACGAAATGAGATGGCGGAGGCAGGCGACACAGTACGTATGTCCGCAACCTAGCTGATGCGGAGAAGAGACACTGTCGTAACAAATTGGGCAAGTCTGGCTGCCCTGCGACGCGTTGGGAAGACCACATTTGCCTTGATGAAAGAGCGTGATAAGACGATCTAGAGCGTGCCGTGCTTCTTCGCCGCCTGACACAGTTACTTTCCTCGACGACATTGTGAACCTGACATTGTTCTCTCCGAGTGTCTCTTTCAGCTGCTGAATTCCCTCCCTCACAAAGAACCCCACAGAATTCCGCGCAAGGGTGACGGTGTGGTCCAGAGAAGCAAGCCTGTCGAGCTCGTCTTTGATCATCTCGCGAGCGTGATCGACAGCTCTGGGCGTCCCGTAGACCTTCAAGGATTGCTGTTTCCAATCGGCACGTAGGTATGCGCCAGTCTCTGAATGGACGCGGAGGACGAACGGATTGCCGGAAAAGCCCAACGACCGATGCCAACCCTCCACTTTGTCTCCCCTAGCCAGATTCTCAACCCTCACCTTCAAGGCACCCGTCGCTTCCTTGACTGACCCGGAAAGCTGAATGCGAACAACGTTCCCAGAATTGCGCACATTGAGTGCGCAGGCTCTCCTATCCTTGATCGAGCTCAGAAGGTCATCCCACTGCGCCTTTTGAGCCTTGTACTGTTCCATGGGTATAACGAGCGTGAAGTGCATGGGATCTGGAAGTCGGAGCCAAACAGGTAGGTTGCCATATCGCCTATCCGAGAGGCGTGTGTAGGCGGTGTGTGCGTCATCCCACGAGGAAAAGTGAGCACGCGCGGAAAGGACACCCTCCATCGTACAAGTGCCCGGAGGGTCATCGAATTTCTTGAGTCCTCCTGGAACAGCCCGCTCGATATCGTCCCGCACCAGCCTGGAAATTTGGTCCGCGGTGTATATGATACCAGACGCACCACCGATGTGTAGTCGCTTGACGGACATCGAGCCCGTGAAGCCAATGACATCGCCATCGGTAACAGAGGGTGGAAGATTGTTGATTTTGATCGCGTTAAGTCGCAAGTTGGGCACGAAGCGACCACGAGGTTGAGAGTTCATCTCGACTTTGATGCGACGACCACCATGAATCGAACGGTCGAGTTCCTTGACCTTGGCATTGGCTGCAGCAATATCGACGTACTCCGCGATATAGCGCGTGGAGGGCGCGTGCCAGGATATGGTGAGGATCTCGGAACTTTGACCAGTCCCAGCGCTCATGCCCTCAACGGAGTTGGTACTGGACATTTCGACCACTAATGTTTCCTCTTTAAATTCGACACCATCGAGACCCAAGGCAAGTGCGCGTCCAGCAGCAATGTCTGTGATGATGTGTGCCTCGGGCCTACGATCGGACCATTTCTTGGCCACGAAGTGGAAATGATTGACGTCTAAACCCTGAGTTCTGAGTAAATCGCGAACATCCTCCTCCTTTACATCGAGAGGCAGGTTTCCAAGACGTAACGTGCATGTCTCGAAACCTGTTATGAGATTGGGAACGTCGAGTCCTGCACTATAGGTTACGATAGAGCCGAAGACAACTTGGGTAATCATTTTATCTGCTTCTTCCCTGACAAGCGTGTTTGCACGCTCACGTGCCGCAGCGGCAGCTTCGGCCTCTTGCGCCCGAATGTGCAGCGCTTCCAGAAGGTCATGTTCAACACGTGGCGAACACGCAGCTAGAGAGGCGGAGCGGCCTTCCTCCACCGGGGGCGGCACTAAACGCGATGTAGCAGCAAGTTTCTGCTTGTTCGATCTGGAGGACTCGAGCCCGGGCTTCTGTACCTATGGCTTAATGACAGATGAGTTCCTCCGTAGAAACAAGAAACATACATCAATATCGTGACCGAACCAACACTTGGAGCCTTTGGTACAAGTCCCAGCTTTCCAAGCACGGCAAGGGGTCCCTCCACGCTTGGGTCTGGGGCGAGCATCAGAGGTATCGTGGGAAGGAGGACTGGATGCCGGGTCTGCAGAGTCGGGACCGCGGTGTTGGCGCTGGCAAGAGCGTTCAGTGTGGTGAACACATTCAATGAGTTGAATCGAACTACTGGCTGATCCGAATGCGTGCCTTTCGCAGTAGACTGGGAGTTAACGGCGTTCAGACGTTGGAGAGTCAATATTCGGCGCGTATCGACGGCGCTGAAGGGGCTTACTTGCACGTCCGTGTCATGACTGAATTTGCACCTGTCCCCAAAGCGACAATGCCCTTGAGCGTAAAAACGGCACGGTGCAGGCTTGCGACTACGAGTCACAGTAGAGTGAGCTGAGGAGCTCATGGTGGACGGACTGGAAGAGCCTCGTGGAGTCCGTGCAACCAGGCTGCTTATATGGCAATCGACGCCAGCTACTACTATACAGGAACTACTAATGGCCCATCCACAGCATCAGCACAGCTAAATCGCATCATCCACAGCATCATTGCCACAAGTTGAAGGTAGTAGGAGTCCTTATGCCAGCATTGAAAACCAGTGACTCGCTTGTAGTCGAACAAAGTTGACAATGAAAGTGGCATAGCTTACGGTTAATGGTGATATCACATTCGCGAATGCATTCAACGAAGTTGGCCAACGTGCACGATTCCTCTGGCAACACATTCGAGATCTTCATGCAAGCGATATAGGTTACGAACGAGATCAGCGAAAAACAAAACATGACATCGACGTCTAGAAAATACACCGCGAAAATCTGTTCACTGGCAACAGCGATCTCATTCCTCCATCGCATCCTCCCCACTGTCATCCTCGTCCTCATCCTCATCGCTGTCGCTTTCCTCCCCCTCAGCAACTTCGATCGGATCCAGGCTCAGGTCGTGGTCCGCGCCGACGTACGAATCGCAGATCACATACAACTTTAACGAATGCGTGCCCTTGGGCAACGTAAACTCGAGTTTGACGGCGAGGCTCTTGCTGATGGTAACACGCTTGATGACGTGCAGCTGCCGCGTGCTCGTCTCACCGACGACGAGCCACCAGTTAGCCATCTTCTTCACAGGGTAGAACGGAGCAACGACAATCTGGTCGTCAGGGTCCTCTTCGTCGGCGTCCCGAGAGAGCACGACTTTCATGAAGATGGGCGCGCCAGCAGTGTACTCGCCCTTGGCCAGTTCGTATGAAACATCGAGCGTCGGGTACGAGTTGACGAACTTGGCCACGTCTCGCCTGTCACATAACAAACGAAACTCAGCATGCGCGGCGTAAGACCGGATTCCACAACATACATCTGTCTGACGTCCATCTGCAGCAGCCCGTTTCGCTTGTCATCGTCCATTTCCATGATGTCATACACAGACTCGATGCCTGCATTCTTGCATCGTTCAACGACCTAGATGGGTGATCGGCCCCCGCGTGTGTAGTGAAAAAACCGAGGGGACGTACCTCGGGCTCAAAATGTGGTATTTGTTTCAACGGCGAATCCGTCTCCCACATGGCTTGTACGCACATCTGCGACAGGTCCATAGTCCCAAGTGCATTCAACCATGCATTCGACGACATGACATCTACGCAAGCTGAAAGCAAGTTTAGAACCTTCTCGAGCACCAACACTTGGTCAGTAGCGAGATCAGGCGGCAGCTGGATACGTGAGAAGTGTGCTTGCAGAAGGAGGAATGTCTTGAAGTGCGGTGCTTCGAAATCTGCCCGTTCAAGCTTGACGGGTAGACGATCATATATCCGACGGAGAACGACGTCCTCATGGCGGCGGATCGGGATAGTCTCAAACTCTGCGGAGGATGAAACGACTTCGAGCAACCCTTTTAATTTCGTACGCTCCTTTAGGGATAGCGTATAGACCTCGACAGTCACATCTATGGGCATAGTCAGCGACATGCTCAAGATAGAACGAACTATGACTCACAAGAAATATTGTAGTAAGCTGCTATCATGCCGAGGTTAAGCGCGGAGACCTCCATTTCTTCCTCTGTGAAGACATTGAGCGGTCGGGTAAATAACCACCACGTGCATCAACCCACCAATCCCAATACATTTCGAGTTCACGAGATCTTGCAACGTGTTCTCCACCAGTTCCGATAGATGGTCGGACAGTGCCTGATGACTGACGTTGTGCAGATTGTAATAGTTCGGGTTCTGCGTCATCCGGCGGTAGAAATACGACCATGTCAGAATATCCTTCGACGAACCCCCTTGTGAGCGACCCTTGCAAAACAATCACGAATTTGGCGCTCACCATAGCGTCCTGCTTGTTCTCGATCGTCTTCACCGCAATCTCAGCCAAGAAATAGTCATGGAGAAGGTGCGTCGGTAAGTGCGACTCGATCGGCAACCCCTCTGACAAGAATTTCTTGTAAAAGTCCTTGCGCGTCTGCTGACACATCAGCACGCATCGACTGCGCTCATCCTCCCGAGGACGACAAGCTCTGCCCATCATCTGTAACACGTCCATCACAGGATAATCCACGTATCGGTGCTCCTTGCCCTCGAAGAATTGCACCCCCATGATGATGACCATGTAGCTCGCCACAGGGAGGCTCCATGCCGTATCCTAATTAATCAATTGTTCTTCAATTCATTCTCTTCCAAACGGTCAAGGAAACATACTTTGGAAGCCACCAAGACCTGAATTGCACCGGACTCGAACAACCGTTGTACGATCACTTTGTCTTGTTTATCCAGTGCCTCGTGGTAATACCCGATACCGTGCTTCAAACACTCCACGAGACCCTTGTCATTGATGTGGTCAAGATGCGGCTGCAGATCCGCCTCGTCGATGTTCAGGAACCGGTCAAGGTCATCGTCAGCAGCACAGTGCAACAGTAGATCGTCTACAGTTAGGCGGCACTGGCGTCGCGACGAAACGAACACGATGACGGGCTTCGTTGGGGCGTACTCCACGATGGCAAGGTACGCTGGCTTAGACATCGCGATCATCAACGAAGGGTAGTGGGGAATGGTGAAACTTTGGAGGTGGATGTCCATGTCGAGAGGTCGCGAGCTAAATGAATCGTGAGCATGAACAGACCACCCCCACTGACTTGCTTACCTTGGCGAGAAGTTGAAAATAGCATGCGATGGAGCGCCTATCCACTCTCCGAGATCTCGGGCATTTGCAAGCGATACACCACAGGCCACGACACGCGTCTTGATCTCGGTCTGTGCAGAGACATACCGCGTCCTCGAGATGATTACTTCGTATGTCGGGCCGACTTCCCCACCGACGAGCTGAATCTCATCGGCGATGAGCAGGGCGATCGCCTGCACGTTCTTTCTCTGACGCCACCTGCGCGACAGAATGTCCCACTATCGAGACAGTTAGCTATCAAACAGGGAAGAAAATCAACCCTGGTCCTTTCGGACACTCACTTGACTCGGCGTACACACGATGACATCACCTTTCTCCAACAAACGCAAGTCCGCGCTCATCTCGCCAGTCAAACTCACGATCTCTTTTCCACCCAGTACACCGCTGAACTTCCGACGCCACTCTACAACGCGCTGATCGACCATCTCCTGATACGGCTCCACACAAACCGCTTTCGAGTCGTTCTTCTTATTCCATAGCTTGAGCAGCGCGAATTCGGCGCAGATGGTCTTTCCACTTCCTGTGGGAGCACCAACAAACACGTTTTCGTCAGAGGTGTAGAGCGCCTGGAATACTTGCGTTTGAATTTTGTTGAACGTCTGGATCGTGTTTGAGTAGATCGCCTCAAACTCTTTGTTGTGCAACGCGGAGAGAGGCAGAGGTTGGAGGTCGAGGAGAGGTGTCGGTGGGGGGAACTTTTCAGGGAGAATGAGGTGCTTGAACGAGATTGGCAATCTTGTCTCTGCGTGCAACCATCTATCCGATACTACTGAGATGTAGTAATTGGGAGGGACGGGCTCGAACATCGGGACGGTGATAGTGACATTATGCTCATCTTCCGCATACCGTTGACGAAGGACGAATGTATCGTGGAAGAGGATGATCTCGCCATCGACGTCCTCGACGATAATGAAGAACGACTCGGCACCACCATGAATCTTCTCCTCCCAGCGGAAATCAGGAACAATGGACAGGTCAATGCGCAGGAGAGAACGGGTGATAGGTTGTACTTGTGCTTGCAGTCTGGGAACTTGGGTCGAGACCGCTCTCAGTGCGAAGAAAAATAAACACTTACTGTAGTTTAGGGAAATTATGGACGAGTCGGTGGACAAGGCGGCCGGCATTAGGAATACCGATGAGCTCTCCAAGCTCAGGTGGGTTCAAATCGAAGTACCGGTACCACGGCTAGAATAAGTAGATGGTTGTATCAGCACCTCAGTCAGCCATATCTTGTACAGGTAGACGCACAAATTGTTTGCCCTCGGCTTTCCTGATTACTTCCTGGGGCACACCCTTGAACTGGCGAAGTGGCGTCATTGAGCCCCACCTAGCTCCATCAGTCAGGCACAAAAGGACAATAAGCAGAGACGCCTGGACCCACATTCGTCGCTCCACCATCTTGCACAACGCAAGACATGCCCGGGCGGGTACAGCCCATCCTCGCTTGAGACAAATTTCGAATAGGGCACGTAGGATGCGTCCGGCTGATTGTTGCACGAACACCATGTCCGCAACCAACGCAAATCCTAAGCAAAACATCGGTTATGAATGACACAGCGCAATGAATGAACTCGAAAAAGATGCACCTTCGAGTTTGAGCTGGGATATATACGCTTGCAGAAGCACGTTAATTTTGGCGGCGGGCTCGTCGACGCTCTCCTTGACGGGGATAGGCACGCGTTCCAACAGTTTCGCAAGCTCGAGCTTCTCATCTTGTCGTACCTTGAGACATCGCTGTGAGCGAGCTACTCCAACAGTAAGATTTATGGATTACTTACAGGCAACAGCTTAAACTCGTTTGAGAGCGCAAACACCCGGAATAGTTCGAGCGTCGACATTGTCGGCCGCAAGTGCTGGTTATACGTTGCCATCGAGTTATGGGTCACGTAGTAATGCGATGCGATACGACCGAGTTCTGTGCTCTGGAATCGACCGGAAGAGCGCTCGTACTTGATGAGGTGACACTTCTCAAGGAGGGCTGCGGCAGAGTGAACAATATCGGCACGTTTCTGAACCAGGAGGCCGTCGTCCTCTTGGTAGTCGACTCCGACTCCGTACAGCCCAGGGGACTTGAGCATACGCACATATCTAGTGACGTAGGTCAGAAATAAGTAAAGTCCACGAGAAAGATGAAAACACCCACAGATAGGTGTACCCCAACCATTGCACTGCTTCGTCGCGATTCCTGACCGTCCCAAGCACGATCTCCGCATTCAAATTATCCGCCAATTTGGACACGAACTGCGATTCGATGGGTAGCTGCTGGTTCATGAGCGAAAGGTAATATTGAAGCTCCGAGTGATTCGTGATAATGATGCCTTCGCCAAAAGTGTCGTATTGCGGGCGTCCAGCACGTCCAAGCATCTGGAGGACGTCTTGGGAAGATAACTCGACCCATCGACCCTTCTCGGGGTTGTATATCTGCGTCCCTTTAATGATGACGGTGTGTGCGGGCAGGTTGACACCCCACGCGAGGGTCGCTGTGCACACCAACACCTGTACGGAACCATCCGCAAAGAGCTCTTCCACAAGGGTCCTATCCTCTCTCGACATACCCGCGTGATGGATTGCAAATCCAAAAGGAAGTAGGTCCCTCAAATTGCTATCCTTGACGTTCCCCGCTTCCTCCGTCAAAATCTCCCGCGTAGCAGAGTCGGGTCGGACAAACTGAGTGATCGTCTCCTTTTCGATAGCCATATCCCGTATGAACCGAGCGGTCTTGGCAGTTTCCTTGCGAGAATGAACAAAGACAAGGGTTTGGTTCTTCCCCGCTTGGTCAAGGAGCTTTTCGTAGCAGACTTCGTTCATGACCTGGAATCGCTTGATAGCTTTCTTCTCAGTGACACCGATGAATTGTTGTTGGAGTCCACATGGACGATAGGAGGCGTCAAAGTAGAAGAGTCCTTTCGACTCGTCCACGCGGAGGAAGGTAGCTACGTCTTGGTAATTGGGCAATGTTGCGGATAACCCAACAAGCCGAACGTAGTCGCTAGTCTGCTCCATCCTCCGAATAGTGCGTGCGACAACGCTCTCCAGAACAGGACCACGCTCGTCGTGCAATAGGTGGATCTCGTCGACGATCATGAGGCGAACGAGATTCGTGTAGCTGGTATCAGTGCTCTTGCGAGTGATAACGTCCCACTTTTCTGGTGTTGTCACGATGATTTGGGTCTCGGAGATTTGCTGCTTCGTCATTTGGGAGTCACCGGTCAGCTCACCGACTTTAATACCAAAAGCGGAGGTAAGACGGGAGGTAAAGTTGCCAACCATCTCTTGTACGAGGGCTTTCATAGGGGCGATATAGACTATCTTGAACTGGTCGAGCGCAAACCCGCCAGTCTCTTCATCTCTGTATTTTGCCAGCTCGTTGAGAATGGTCAACATTGCGACATTGGTCTGGGTGCACCCCATGAGAGACGGCTTCAAGGTACGAGGATTCAACTCACCTTTCCGGCACCGGTCGGTGCGCAAAGGAGTAATGGCTCATCTGTACCAAACGCGACAGGGAACAACTTGCTCTGTACCCGATTGAACTTTGGAACCGTGAACGCAGCCCGTGCCCACTCGGGCAACTTGGTTACAGGAACAGCCTCATCTTCACCGCCGGCGTGCTTCTTCGGCGCGGGGACGTGGATTTCCTCGAAGCCCTTTCGGGAACGCTTGAAAGACCCGTCAGGTAGCTTGCATTTCTTGTTCGACATCAAGTGCCCTCCCTGACTAAATGCCATACTTTCGAGGTCGACGATCTTCTTCGGTTGGACCGTGGAACCTGGCGCGAGAGTTGCTGTCTTGGGCACCGTTGCACTGGCCTCTTTGGGGTCGACATCCATGGCATCGTCGTGGGTCTTCTTAGCTCGTCGGTCTCCTGCTAGTTCCCTCAGAATCCACCCAACACCCTTCTCCCGCATCGCGACCTCTACATTCACCCGTTCATCTGCATCGCTCCGAATCAACTTGGTACACCAGACTATGACGTCCTTGTTTTTTAAGAACTTCGTGATGACGTGGAAGCTTTGGTATTCGAACAACTCCATCAGCTGGTTCTCGCAGTCTCGCAAACTCGACTCTGAACCAAGGATGGAGAGAACTGCGGCGGCTTTGTCTGCGGCTGTGACTGGGTCCGGATAGACTTCAGAAATTTGTCGCTGTACCCAGAAGCCATCAATGGTGTGTGGAGAAACGGCATCCTTATCTGCTTTGGCTTTCCCTGCTCGAGAAGCAGCAGAAGACCCACCGATAACTAGCTCATCGGTGCCGGCATCGTCTTCACCCTCTTCCCCCGCCTCCTCATCGTCCTCTTGCTCTTCTTCATCGTCGGTCTCGTCCCGAATTTCGTAACCCTCCTCGTCTTCTTCCTCTTGCTCCTCCTCATCGAAGACAACCGCAACCCCAATTTCTTCGTCAATCTCCGCGTCCTTCCGCTCCATGTCTGGGTCGACCACTTGCTCGTCCTCGGCACCGTAGTCAGTTACCTTCTTCGATAGAGCGACGAGTTGGGAGAACGCGTCGTTCGAAATACCACCTAAGATATCCTCGATCTCCTTCTTCTTGTCAAAGTCCTTCAAGTTCTCATTTTTGAGGGTCTCCAGGACGGTATCCGTAGCGCTACGAATGATATCCTGAGCTTGGTCTCCGAGAGTCTGGTGCACGGCCGACAGCATAAGCTCGTAGACCTCCCGCGTCTCTGCGGTGCGTGGTCGGTATGTTAATCCTTCGACGTCCTGAGTTGCTTCGATGATATCGGCAAACCCAAAGCCAGCCTCGGCGCGGCGTTTTGTAGATGCTGCCTTTTCAAGGGCGTCGTGTCTGCCAGCGTCTCCTGCTTTTTTCTTCTTCTTCTCGATGTCTTTTGGGGCGGCTCGTTGGACGCGCGAGCCCATATCCTTGCGGTCAATTCGACCTGCGAGAGTGGTTGGCGCACCATCCGGTTCCTTGTCTCGTCGTGGAAGTGCAGAGCGGTCGGCTGTGAGGACGAGGGAGGAAATGGCACCGTAGTTGTACCCAGAAAGGTCTGGTTTTCCAGCGGGTCGACCGGCCATTTTTGATGATATTACGCTACAAAGAGAGAAGGAAAGAAGTAGAACAAAGAGAGGGAGGTGAATTGAAGTATGGTTGTTCGACGCTGTCGTCGTCGTTGTGTAAGACGAGGACAAGCTCAACTTCTTGGATGAGCAGCTTACTGAGCGCCTCCCATTTCAAACATGAGTAAACAAACGTGCACAAGGGAACTACATAGTTGTTGATTGATAGTTGCAAGAGCCAATCATTAGGACTTGAGAAGGTAGACATTACTCTGTGTGTTCCCAAGCTCAGCGAATGAATAGTTAAACTATCGTGCGTGACCAATGATTCATCTGATCTAAATATATACAGGCGTCTGGTACTAGATTACCACAAACCCCGATAGCATTCACCCTTTTGGATTGAAGTACACAGTGCAAGTACGATTGATGGCAGTTGAGGCCATGTGATGTGGGGTGTTACGGTTCGTAGGTCTTGGTGTACGCTTCCAGCGTAAGCAGCTCATCGATCTTTGCAAGCCTGATCAGCTGGAAGACATTGATGAGAGCACTCAAAGTCATACCTCCTTTGGCTCAGATAATTTAATTCTGCAGAGCCAACCTAATTCTCGCAGCTCAGAGCATACACTGTCCTCAAGTTTTAGTTACTTACCTTGGTCGTCCGGGGAACGGTTCACCAGGCCAGGTTCGCTGTCGAGTCTTTGGTTCACCTCCACAATCTCACCCGAGACGGGAGCATACTACACGGACATCCCTCAGTATTCCGATTCGAATAAAAGAAATCCACTCAAACGATATCCGAGGCAGCCTTGACACTTTCTACTGCGCCAATCGTTTCTGGGTACAAGTTTGGTTGGAGCCGCATTAATTCCAATAGGCGATGACCCTGGACGTGTGCTTAAACGAGGCTCACCTCCTTTGGAGATTTTTGACCCTATGGCGGGGAGGTCGACGAAAACGATGTCTCCGAGACTTTGCTGGGCGTGGTCCGTGATGGCGATAGTACCCAAGCCCGTAGCATCATCGAAGGCGACAGACTCATGTTCTTCAGTGTACTTTTTCGCTAGTTGAAATAGTATATGTTACTTGATGGCTAGAACGACTCGGTGAATAACACGCACTGACAATGGTCCGATACACGGGGAGACGGAAGAACGGGGGAGAACGGGGCCCTGTAGCTCGCAGAGGGAGTGAAAGTCGAGCACGGGCGATTTGGCGGACAGCGGAGAACATGGTCGGGTGTTGTTGATCTGCTCAGTGGGAAAACGAAACTCGGTCGGCAGACGTATTTGGTCACCCGCACCGAGCCGATGAGACGGCTCCTCACGAAACTCGGACTCGAAAACAATCATGTACTAGTATCGTTTGTGAAGGCTGGTGGACTCGGATTCTGGAGTTCACCCATCTTTGACCGAGCAATCACCGTAGGCAGCGACTGTTGGCGTCCCATTCAACGATGCAATGAAGAATAAGCTTATAGTGCTTGCGTGCCATGTTTGTCCACCTTCCAAAACGGGGACCGCATGGCTTAACCAGCTTTGCTGGACCACAGCCGACGACAACCATGGCGGAGAGAACGAATCCCAACATGCTCTTTGCAAACTTCAACCAGGATTACTCGTATGTTTTGAATCGTATCCGGTCGCTTTGCTTGCTTATTTGCATCGTAGATGCATATCAGTCGGCACTCGCAAAGGTTATAGCATCACCAATTGCGATCCTTTCGGAAGAGTCTATACCATGAGTGCGTCCGCAGCACCCTGACATGTATAACGCACAACCCAAAGTGAACCGTGTGTCACCAGACGATGGCGCACGCGGAATCGTGGAGATGCTCTTCTGCACCTCGCTCATTGCTCTCGTCGGCGCCGCAGATCAGCATCAATCCAGCCCGCGAAAATTGCAGATCGTGAACACAAAGGTATGCTTACACACATCCCTTCGATTCGTTTTTTGATTCAACAGTTTCGTGTCGCAGCGTCAGTCAATGATTTGCGAGCTTCTCTTCCCTTCCTCCATCCTTGCCGTCAAGTTGAACCGTAAAACGCTTGTTATCGTTCTCGAGACCGAAATTTACATTTATGATATATCCAATATGCGTCTTTTACACGTTATCGAAACTGCTCCCAATCCCGACGGTAAATATCACATTTTATCTCTGTTGACTATAATCCCTCACTTGCATGCAGCAATTTGTGCGCTCTCCCCAAACGCGGAGAACTCGTACCTCGTATACCCTTCGCCCATTCCATCACCCTCGACCCCTTCCTCTGCGTCGACATCTCTTCCTAGTGCACCGCAGCAACCAGCAACTGGCGATGTCCTCCTGTTTTCGACGACGACCCTAACACTCACGAACATCATTCGTGCACACAAATCGACGCTCTCTGCGCTTGCCATCTCACCATCAGGCACCCTACTCGCAACGGCATCTGACAAGGGGACCGTCATTCGCGTATGGAGTATCCCCGGCGCCGAGCGGCTCTGGCAATTCCGAAGGGGCACGCGAGAGGCCAGGATCTATAGCATGTCCTTCAATCCCGTGGGCAGTCTACTGGCCGTCAGCTCTGCCCACGACACCGTCCACATATTTAAGCTCGGCCCTCGACAAGGACCAGGGAGTAGTACAGGCACCAAGAAAGACCGATCCTCGAGTCCGATGGAATCCGTGGATAGCAGAGACCCCGAAGATGGACGGACGGGCGACTACGACTCATTCGTGGACGAACGAAAGAAGAGTAACAGCGTGTCGTCGGTGATTCGACGGCGGTCGTTGCATTTGACCAAGTCGATTTCATCGTCCGTTGGAGGGTATCTGCCGAACACACTCACAGAGCTTTGGGAGCCGGCGCGTGATTTTGCGTTTTTGAGGCTACCGACGAGCGGCGCACGGTGTGTGGTTGGGTTGAGCGGGTGAGCGTCATTCTGTACCTGGTCTGGCTTCGTCGACGATGTCCGGTTACTCACGATTTGGTTGCGGTACTGTCACGCGTTTGGGTGCCCTTTTTCGCCGGTATTGCAGCACGCTCCCACAAGTGATGGTGGTCTCCTCCGAGGGTTATTTCTACGCTTATAACATCGACCTGGAGAACGGTGGGGAATGTACGCTGATGAGACAGTACAGTCTCGTCGACACGGATCCGTGCGGAATGGACTGAAGCTGGCAAGGCTTGGAGTTCTCGTGTGGTTTCTGAGCTTCGGGGTCCGAGGCGTGGGTCTTGTCAGTTGCGCCTATTTTTTTTTTCTTTCTTTTCTTTACCTCGATTTTTTTCCTTCTTTTCGATGTCGTTCTTCCCACGTACATGTAGTAATTGGCAAACAGGAGAGATACGCATTTCGGTGGGTGGTGCGATGGGTGCAACAACTCGGCGCTCGCTACCGACTCTGGCCTCTGTCCGTATAGTTGAACCTGTTGTACGAGCTTGCATAAGTGATTGTACAAGCCACAATTGGCCTCGCTGAATAGAATACACAGGCCATAGTGGAAAATTACTGCAAAAAAAGACTAACTACCATAGCACCATGTTGCACAATATTGAAACTATTTAGTTTCTACTGTCATACTACCTGTTTTTTGTAAATCAGTCAGGGTTAGCCCCTGGTTATGCCATGTATTCAAGGGCTCTATCGCACATTTGGTATTGATTTTGCGGTCATTTCGAGTGTATGAACATCTAAATCAGACCATAGGATCTCAAGATGTGAATAAAATAAATAAAATGGACATGGTACCTACAGCGCATTCTGGGCACTCTCTGAAATGCGCAGTAGGTACCAAGTCCATTCCAGCATTTCTTTGCGGTCATTTTGAGCCTATGAACATCTCAATTGGACCACAGGATCTCGAGATATGAATCAAATAAATCAAAATGTGATATAGCACCTACCGCGCATTTTAGCAAGTCGCTAGAATGCGCGATAGGTGCTATATCGGGACTAATGTCTTGCGGTCATTTTAAGCCTATATACATCCAGATCGGACCACAGGACCTTGAGATATTAATAAAATAACATCCATACATTGTTGGAGTCAGACAAATAAATAAATAAATCCTAGCCACCCTCAGTCACTGTCCATATTTGGGAACCAGGAACCATCTCAGGGCTACACTTTCCCAGTACATTTGACCAAGATTTTGAAGATTTTTGCCATACCCTTTCCTACCATTTTCAAGTAGACAGTACACTACACTTTTGGTACACTTTTTTGTACGCTTTTCCTAGACTTTTTCTACACATGTTGGTAGACTTTGGTGGACTGTTTCCTACACTTTTTGTACACTTTTTTGTACACTTTTTGTACACTTTGGTAGACTGTAGCACATCTATGGTAGACTTTTCGTACGCTTTTTTGTACACTTTTCCTACACTTTTTCTACACATGTTGGTGGACTTTGGTAGACTGTATGCAAGACTTTTGGTACACTTTTGGTACACTTTTGTGTACACTTTTCCTACACTTTGGTAGACTGTAGTACATCTTTGTAGACTTTTGGTACACTTTTTTCTACACTTTTGCCACACTTTGTGTACACTTTTCCTAGGCAATATAAGGACACAGTACGCTACGCAAAGAAAAGGGCCACGGTGAATCGATGCAAAACAAAACACTGGACCAAACAAATTATGTAAGCGAAGAAATTGAAGCAGAAATTACAAGAAAAAAGAAGGAAAACAGCCCAGGCCACCCCCCCGCTCACTGAAATGAAATCAAGCCAAATCAAGCCAAATAAAACACAGGAAAATCAAATAAAATTATCAATAGCATTGTGCTAATTATACGACAGTTAAGGGTTGGTCTCCGTTAAGGGTTGGTCTCCCCTGGGATC
>JBBPRI010000257.1:0-26752 GCA_038092955.1 Boletus pseudo-olivaceus | reverse complement strand
CGTGCTGTGGGATGATCCTTCCGGCATAGTGCCTATCCGTATGGACGGGGGGGGGGGGGGCGCAAGACGATTTCGAAATGCAGCATCGTTTTTCGTCTTGGAACAAGCTGAACACGTGTGTTCGGAAGAGCCCAGGGTTTGGGAACGTTCGTACTACGGATTGCAAGCGCGGACGGCGTGGCATCTACCCTGAATTTTGCAACACAAAAAAAAAAAAAGGACGGAGAAAGAAAGAAAGCGAATTATGCGAAAGCGAGTTGTATATATATGTAGATATGCCCCGACCTAAATATACGTATATGCATTGGTGTGAACCCAACGAGGGGGGGAGCGGGAGGCGAATACGATCGAGCGTGCGTCCATACAATGACAAGGATAACAACAACGACATCACCAACGATGACACCAGCAGGCACGGAAAGCTAGAGTTGTCCAAACCTAACCCAAACTCCCCCTCCCCCTTCCTCTCACACACGTGGGGGGTCGAGATGAATAACAGTGACTCCCAAAAGGACGATCATTCAGAAGAAGGGGTCTACTCAAGTCCAGACTCCACATTCCAAACACCCTCCGAGCCGAACCTAGTCCTATTCCACGTTTCCAGGTCCCGAGCTCAGACGCACACCAAGGGGCTGGCCCGAGGAAACTCTATCGAGGCATCTCATCACATCCATTGTCAATGTGGCGTTTGAGTGAATCAGCACGACTAAAGTCTTTCCGACAGTACCGGCACTTGTGCAGCACCGGTGACGTGGCGTGCACCGTTTCGTAGTGTCGCCGGCGGTCGTGCAAGCGTGTAAAGGAACGATCGCAGAGGTCGCACGGGTAGCGTTCGCCGGCTGCAACGACGATCGTGCTGGTATGGGTGTTGGCGTGTGCGTGATGGGGGTGGGAAGTCCCGGAGCCGTGTGCGGTGTTGGTTCTGCCGCCTGTGCCACCGGTGGCATGTGTCGCCGATGCGGGAGGCGTGTGCACGACGTGCTGTGGGTTCGGGGACATGTGATAATAGGGTTCGAGAGACGATCGAGAACGAGCGGAAGAGTTTGATGCAGCGGATGGATAGCTCTGGAATGTCTGAACTGGGGTAGGGATGAATTGCTGCTGTTGTTGCTGGGAGAGATGGGGATGGTGTCGAGACGGCTGCGGGTTCAGGTGGGCCGAGGGGTTGGGTGCCGCGTAGGAGCTCGTCGGAGAGCTAGGGGAGGGGTAATGCTCGATAGCGGACCCCTGTGAAGAGGTCGCGTAATACGGGTGATGGTCGGCAGGGGGGGTCTGCGTGGCATAGGGTGAGTAGGGGTACTGCGCAGGGATGTTCTGATGGGCTGTCGAGAGAGAGAGAGAAGGTATGAGCGTAAATGGATGTGAGTGACACGAGTGACACACCAATGGATCCGGTGGGCAAGTGGGTGGCCGGGGTGACAGCGGCGTATGACAAGGGGGAATGGTGGTGAGACGGATCTGGATAGGGCGGGGGATAGTCTGCGGGGGATTGGGACGGATGAGTGGCGGGGAGAACGTGGTGAACAGTGGAGGGATAGTGATTGTACTGCATTGGGGGACTTTATATTGGGAGAGGGCACTGAAGGACCGGACTGCGAGAGGGCGAGGGTCAGAGGAGGAAGGTTATATACGAAAATGTTGTTGTAATAGGACGGGCGTCGCCTGGCAGAGCATGTCTTAGCACGGTACCTTAATGAAAGGATGTGTTACTAAATCATTACCTCTCAGAGAGTATAGTAAGGCCGGGATGGAGTACACGCGCATATCATTCCGGTAGCCATCGTGAATTCGGGCGGGACGGGAGCGATAGCGGACACGGGGGGAAGCGTGGAGAGATCTGGAGAAGGGCGATGGTAGAGCAGGGACGGTTCGGATACGATTCGACGATGGCGTTGGAGATGTCAATGGAGTGGGATTGGCCGGGGGAGAACTTGAGAAGACCCCAAGTGGACAAGTTCTCCGTACGAAGATGGGAGAGAGATGAGGAAGATCTCGGCAGGTTCGATGGTGAACAGAACAAGCTGCTGCGCAACGCACACACGCCCTCTCGCTCACACGCACATCGACGTATGCCGGCAGAGAAGAAAGAAAAAAAAGAAAAGCGAGAGGGTGAGATCTGGCGGAGAGGCATAATTGGCTAGAGTAGTCCAAGTTCGGGTGGGTGGGAGAGTACCTGAAACTTGACTTTCGAGATCGAGAAAAGGATCGTCCCTGATATCGTAAGGGCGATATATCAAGTACTTTAAATCTGCGTAGTATGATGCACCCCATACGGCATCTTGATATGGTGTGGCCCTTCAAAATCTCCTTTCAACTTGAAGCACGCTCCTTTCATCTAACGTTAAGCGGAAAGATCCAATATGCAGATGTGATTCCACCTACGCACAGCCTACAGAAGAGAAGGAAGAAAATAGAATTATCAGATACTCCCCCGCCAAACTTTACCCCCGCTTAGTCGCTCCCACCTAAGCGCGCGCCCACTCTCGACCGACCGTCGCTCTCGTGAGAGCCGGGATGATGCTGATCAAGGCAAGTACCCCGAGGGGATGCCGGGAAACGCCAGCTAGGCAAGCCTTATTACTTCACGGCTTGACTCATTCCGGTATCATCACATCCCCCTCCATCGACGGGCTCACCTTGAGCTGGCAGATGATGCACCAGCAAACTCGAGATCGATGGGCGCTCATCATGTCTGATTAGCCTCCCGCGGCCGTTCACGGCCCTGTTTATAGCAGCCCTCTTCCTGCGTCTTCCCGGGGGACGACCGGACATCTGTAGCGACCGTGCGCTTCTTCATGCCAACGCCAAGCACTTGCAGTGACGCAAGCGCGTAAGTGAGCCACTCCCGTGGTCTTTCGTCCCCCCACCTGACCGCGCCGAGACGTGTAGCGGGCTTTTGTCAACCATCATGCGTTCCCGCGACCGTACCGCGATCGCAACCTCTTGTCGTCGCATGGATGTTGCTCGTTCGTCGTAGGCACATGCGCGATCTGCCAATCCACCGGAATGAATGCGCGTAATGCAATAAATGTGTATATTATATAAAAAGGACCCGACGGGGTTAGGGAGGCGGAGGGGTCAATTCGCCATGAACGTCATCTCGGGAGCGACAAGGGCTGCGTCGCGCGGCGGTTTGGGTTTTTTCCTATCCCGAAATCCGACTCATCCGAAACCGGCATTTTCCAAGACCACCGACGACACACACGCCGGTCGTGCATGGGGATGGGGGGATGGGAGCGAATCCCAAACGAGAATGGCTTCGCAACCATGTCAACAGCCTCGTCTTCCACCAGGTCGAAATGGGACTAGGAGTGTGACGAACAAAGACCGGCCACCATGCAACGCGACTGCCTCGAGGACGGAGCCAAGGCACACCTGAATCTGATCAGTCCTGGCAAATAAGAATTTCCGTACTACCCGTGTCCTGGTCCCAAACTTAACCTTGCCCCAGGTCGCCCTGTGCGACGGGTACGCATTTAAAAAAAAAAACAACTTACCGAGATGCTGTAGACATACTTTTACGCATCGATCGATATAGGACTGAACCCTGACCTATTGTAGTACCGTTGGTGGGGGTTCGCCGAGCAAAGGGTGATGGCAACGACAAGGACGACAAGATAGGTCAAGTTCATTTTTTATTTATTTATTTTTATTTTATTCTTACTGTATGTCACGGGTTCTAAACATGAACAAACAGCCGTGTGTGTGTCCTCGCATCCCCGCTGGACCGGATTTCATGCGTAATCACCAAAATGGCTCCATTCGATCTCGACGCGTGCATAGAGCAGCTCCTCCGAAAACAGCTCCTACATGAAGCTCTCCTACGTGAAATCTGCGAAAAAACAAAGGAAGTACTCATGAGAGAGTCCAACGTCGTCCATGTCTCTGCACCAGTCACCGTCGTCGGTGACATACACGGGTGAGTCCATCTTGGCCCGTTATGTTGCCGTCGACGCCACTCAATCATCCTCCAAGTCAGTTTTACGATCTCATCGAGATATTCCGTATAGGTGGTTATGCACCACATACCAACTATCTCTTTCTCGGTCAGTCTTGTCTCACCACGACCTCCCCATCCACTCACCCCTCCTACCTAGGCGACTATGTCGATCGTGGTCTCTTTAGCGTCGAGACCATCTCTCTCCTGACCTGTCTCAAACTAAGATATCCTGATAGAGTCCAACTCATCCGTGGTAACCACGAATCCAGGGCGGTCACCCAAGCACGTCTTTCAAACCACCCTCTTATTTCTCATCGCCTTCGTTCTAATCCGCTTCTCTCTCTCTCCACAGACTTATGGTTTCTACACCGAATGCGTCCGTAAATATGGCTCGTCACACGTCTGGACATACTTTACGGATATGTTTGACTTCTTGACACTCTCCGTCGTGATCGACGATCGGATATTTTGTGTCCACGGTGGTGCGTGCTGTTTGTCCATCTTCGACACACGGGATGGTTTTCATGCATGGCCTGTTTGCTAGGACTCTCCCCTTCTATCCATTCAGTCGATCAGATCAAGGTTGTTGATCGGTTTCGAGGTAGGCCCGGCTTTTCGTCGCTTCTTGTTCGAGGCTCCGCACCTCATGGGTAAATGGGTTTGCTTGCCAGAAATACCCCATGAAGGACCCATGGCCGATCTTGTGTGGTCAGATCCAGATGCAGAGAAGGAGGATTTCGCAATATCACCCAGGTCGGTACGGGTTGCTCCCACAGCAGGGGCAGTGCGGGTGGCTAGGCTCCACATACTCCACTGCCCCTCCTTCTACTTCTTCTCTCACGTGCTGCATGCTGATACTCCTCTCTCTGTCTCGTGTCGTTGGGTCGATGGTTGCATACAGAGGTGCAGGATACACCTTTGGTTCAGGCGTCGTCCACAAATTCCTCGAGACAAACAACATGTCGCACATCCTCCGCGCACACCAACTCTGCATGGAAGGCTATTCATCCCTCTTTGACAAACACCTCTCTACCGTGTGGTCTGCACCTAATTATTGTTATCGTTGCGGCAACTCGGCGAGTATTCTCGAGGTGGGGCCAGGCGGGAGTATGTACTTCAACGTGTTTGAAGCTGCACCAGAGAACGAACGGGATGGACCGAGTCATCAAGCGGCGCAGAGTGCGGGTGGTAAGGTGTGTAATTGGTGTCTGGCGGGGAGATGTGTCCCTCGACATTCTGCTCTCGTTGCCACCACGGACATGCTGACACGTGTGTTAGCTCCCCGAGTACTTTTTGTAGATGGTCCACTCGGCTCAGCATGCCGCCCTCCATGTCTCGAGGTGAGATCTGCGGTTACACGTCCGGGCCATACCCTCTTGCTCGTCATCGTCACCTGCGTTCCTTGGGGACGCGTTTCAGACGCTCTATCCGTGCGGTATCATATCGCGCCTTATCGCATCCGTTGAACCCACCCCTTGCTTCGCAGCCTTGTCATTCACGTACTGCTCCAAATTTCACCCCATTTCGGGCCATATTGGCCGAGCTCGAATCGATGACTGATCGGAAGGATCATGTGTTGCGTTTTGGATGTCGTATGTTTTGTAACGGGGGTCGGTCTGGATGTTGTGTCATTAGGAGGTGGTCATGGTCGAAGAGGGGGGATGGTTGCTATAGACTAAGACTAGACGTTGATGAGATGCGCGATGCGATAACGCGTTATCACATGCTACCACGTGTGTTGTCATCGTTCGCTCTGGGCCTGGGGTGCCTTGAGAACACGTCTTGGGTTCTCCCGCCCTCTCTTTTCCCTTCCGCCTAGATTTCCCAAACGACGTGTCGAAAGGTAAAACTCTATGGATACTTACCGAGTCAAAGCCAAGTCCGAGCAGCTCGGACGAGCGACGTTTGGCACATGGGGGTTGATACAGTCCGAGGCCCGAGGGGGAGGGGGGAGGGGGGGAACGTGCGATCCAGACTCGTGCATGTGGTATAAAACTCGACATCACTGGCAGAGATCGGGAACGTGACCCTGGTATGTGTGTCGACGATCTCCGAGTCAACGGCGACGCGTGTCGTGTCTCCCCCCCCCCGCGCCTCTCTCCCGAGTGCGTCGCGGAGCCGCGGTGACCGCGTTCTTTCGATCGGAAAGGTAAAGGTTGACACGCGTACGTTCTGACATGACCTATGACATTTTTTTTTTTTTTTTGACAAGAACGACCGCGTCACTGACGACGGTTACGCACGCACGCACGAACGGCATCGAGTTACTTAAACGCGCTCAGGCTCTCGGAGATATCCTCTCGATCCACTCGTCGTGTCGGTTCGATGGCGTATGCAGCACGATGGCATGTTGAACGAGTGCGAACGCGAGTGTCGTGCACCATGCGCGCCGCACCGCGCGCCCACACGACGAGCCGTGCTCTCTCAAACTCTTTGGCCGCGCCAAGTTCAGCGACGCACGGTTTGCGAAAACTCAGGGTTGGTAACCCAGACTTCTTGACTCGACGTTACTCATGCGCACGGAACAACTTTGACGTTCACGCGAAAAGGTGGTTCTTTCCCCGTCCGCGCAACCAGGAACGGAGTTACATACAGCAAAGAAAATCCGTGTCCTACTCGTCATCTTCTCCATACGGTATATGCGTAGATGTTCGGGGCGCCTACAGGGAGGATGGCAAGCGGAGCGGAAGATACGAGCAAGGTCAAGGTAACCGAGGACATCCTCTCGTGCAGTCGCTGGAAGATACCGGAACGTCCTACGTGTGTGTTTTTTTTTTTTTTGAGGGGGGGCCTGGGACAGTGCGGCGACAGAGAGCGATGAGCGAATTTCCGAGCAAGATTGATGAGGGGCGAGTCTAGCGAGAGGGGCCGAGGCCGCGGGTTACCGACGGCAAGACCGATTGGACTCGGATAACAACACCGCGTCCGTTCAGGGACCCGGCATTCTACTGCGCCCGCCATGTCATGTTCACGTCGCGGTCATCTCCGTGCGCGTGTGATGTTCACCATCGGCTTGACCAGTTGCTTCGCGGTCGTCCTGGTTCTAATCCCCGCCCACACCCTCACCTTCGCACCGAACATCTTCTGCACAAGCATCAACACCACCGCGCACACGCCCGCCCACGTCCACCATCTACCCCACCGGCGCCACCACAACACCGCGAGCGTGCGCACTAACTCACGCAACCCCTTCCGTACATGTCGGACCGTGTGTGGGCTCGAGGCGGATATGGTGGCGGGGTAACCAAAGAAAGGGTTTCGTAGGGAAAAGGGTGGCAGGGGGATCGTGGACGGGAGGCGGTGGAGGGCCAAAGTTGAGGGAGCGTCAGAAGGGGGGGAGGGTGAGCTGGAGTTTTTGCCGAGGAGCCGGGGTGGGGCAGGGGATGCGATTTGGAGATGAGTGTGTGGGGGTGGCGGCGGAAGATGGTGTGCTTGATACGCTGAACGAAGGGCATCATCGATTTGATCGAGGGTTGGTAACGAGCCGCCATAGTCTGTCCATGTCCATCACGCATGGAAGATCAGAGACGGAACACCAGACGAAGGAGGGGAATGCAAAACGGGCTGACCTGCAGGTAATGTGGGCGCTGAACAATAGCTCAGAAGCTGCGACTTGGATGGAAAAAACACGCGGGTGATGATCGACGAGGGAAGCACACGCCTCGTCGAGCGATGGCATCAAAACGGGACAAGCGTGGCGATCGGAATGGAGAGCGAAACATACCTCGCCACCGACCAAGCACCCGAATATACCCACGAATAATTCAGCAAGAAGACTGATGGGGAGCGGTCGAGATCAATTTGGGCGCATCACAGAAAGGAATAGGGACTAGGTCAGGTCTCAGGAACTTACCCGCCGCAAGCATTCCGGGGTATCGTGGTATGATGTCGGTTAAAAGGCATGAACATAGATCGCGATCCTTGATTCGAGGTTAAATTTTTTTTTCGGAACTTAATAGACACGCGACTGAATACAACACATGGACTTGGACCTACAAAGTTTTGTATTGAAACGCCCTCGAGATCGACGAGGATGAGGTATTGGAGCGGAGCAGAACCGGTGTGGGCGTAGTGATCGCGAATGTATCTGAGATGGAGGCGTAGACGCTCTACCTCTTGTAGAAGTGCGTCTTTGACAGAGCATGGCAAGGATTGGAGGGAGGCGAGTTTGAGAAATATCAGGGGGCGACCGAATGGATCGGCGATCGGCGGCGGAAGGCAATGGAATAGAGTGGGGATGGGGTGGAGAAGGACGGGGCGCAGAACGTGTAGACGCCATATCGATATAGTGCGGATCTCTTGTAGGGTGAAAGGGCGGATAAACTCGTGACGCTAAGAGAAGGAAAGGGGGTGAATAGGCGTTTGTGTGAGGGGTGTGAAGGGACCACTTACCCGCAGGAGCCGGAAAATCGAACCTACAGGCGATGAGTGCATTGATGGGGGTCATGAGAATCTGACGAGAGCTTACCAATGTCAAAGAGCCATTCGGAGAGCCAAGCGACGTCGTGGTCGGGAAGCTCAAGTTCTAGGACGAGCTGGGGGAGGACATCGTCGCGTAGTGTGTCAAGCAGGGCGGAGACGTCGGACCTGGCAGTGCTATATTGAAGAACGAGCTTATTGTTGTTGTCTTGGAGAAAGCCATGGATGTCGGCCATGAGTGAAAGTGCTCGGCGGTTTGTTCCCACGAAGGAAGACGTATGTAACTTTGACCGTCATGTTCCTCCAATTCCAGTGCTGGGATTGCACAGTCTGTCTTTGCTGATTGGTGGGACATGTCGAGGACGACGTGTTCGCTTGGCGTGTCATACACCAGGACAGCGGTTAGCTTGACAGTTTCTGTGTGCTGCACAAGCCCACTGAGTGCTCTACAGTACTAATAAAGGTTAGATGGGGCATGGATCAAATGTTCATCCTGCACTGCTCACTCGCCGCCGCAAGTTCGCTTTTTGCTTGGCACGCCGTTAGATAGCCTGTATCGCAATCGATGCACGGATAATCGTCATCCCGGTGGGCATGGCTGTTGAGTCTATTCGGAGAAGCGGTCGGACCAGGGTTCTCGCTCGGTCACACCCGGTCCATCCCATACTATAAGTTAAGTAAGTTCCTTCCGGGTGATCCTTTTTCTCTCTTTTACACTCATCAATCCATGACAGGCAACCCTGCGTCAGTCCTCGCTCCCCCGCAGTCGACCCCATCTCCGACCCCGGTCCAATCGACCCCGCTCTTTCAGGGGCGCTGTGCCTTGCTTCCCATCCATGTTGTCGTCGTCGGCTGTGGTCTTGGCGGCCTCTCTGCTGCCTACTGTCTCGCGGAAGCGGGTCACAAGGTCACAATCCTCGAAAGCGCCCTCGTCATTGGCGAGATTGGCGCAGGTATCCAGGTCAGCCCAAACGTCACTCGACTCTTAATCCGATGGGGTCTCGGAGACAAACTGAATCAAATCGCTGTCAAACCCGGGGCACTGACCCTCAGACGATGTACATATCCCCCCTTTTGCTGTGTCCTTCTAACCCGTTTCGTATCCGTAGGGTCCACTGGAGAGACCGTCGCATGGACAAAGTGGGGTGACTCGATGGAAGACGCGTTCGGTGCACCTTATTACCACATACACGTTGAGTTATTTCGCGTACCCTGTCCCAAGCATGTCTTTTTGATGATGGTGTGTAACACAGAGAGCCGACTTTCATCGCATCGTCTATGAACTCGCAGAGCCTCACCCTCGCATCACCATCCGCACCAATTGCCGTGTCGTCGCTGTGGATCCTTCCATACCCACCCTGACCCTCGAATCCGGCGAAGTCGTTCACGCAGACCTTATCATTGGCGCCGATGGCGTCAAGAGTCTCACCCGCGAATACGTCGTTGGCGGACCCGACAAACCAACGCCAACGGGAGACGCCGCCTACAGAGCCATCATTCCGACAGACCTATTACTCAAGGATCCAGACCTTCGTCCGCTGGTCGAAACACCCGAGATGGTCGGTTGGATGGGCCCGGGAAAACATATCATGACTTATAATATCGTACGTCCTATCCCCGATCAGCAGCCTCTATCTTTTCCAAAAATAGATCTAGTCCACCGACTAACATATCTCTCTTAGCGCGCTAAGCAGGAGTTCAATCTCGTTCTAGCGCATCCCGACGACGGTTCGGTGGAGTCTTGGACAGCCCAAGGTAGTGCTGACAAGATGAGAGCTGACTTTGTGGGTTGGGAGCCACGGTGCGTGCGAGCTTTCCCGATCCTCTACACACGATGCTATAGGATTACGTGGTTACCCCGCATAGGATCCAGAAACTCCTCGCGCTCATTCCCTCGACCCTCAACTGGAAACTCATGGACCGTGCCCCACTGAGTACGTGGGTTCACAGGGACGGCAAGCTGGCCTTGCTTGGCGATTCGTGTCATCCGATGCTCGTACGCATGCACCGGTCCCTTCCCTCTTCGAGACATGTTTGTCTGACGTTTTCTTTCATTTATTTTATCTAGCCATACCGAGCACAGGGATCTGCCATGGCCGTGAGTACCTGCCTTCCGTTTCCATCTCCTCCACGTCTAACCTATCCAATCTCTTCTATCGCATTCTGTCCATACACGGTCTTATCACACGAAATTGACTCCGTGCCGTGTGTCATCGATACAATCCGCCGCTCTAGGTCGAAGACGCAGCCGTCCTCGGCAACCTCTTCTCTCGCCTTTCTTCTCCCGCACAGATAGCCCCCCTCTTGCGCGCCTACGAATCCATCCGTTACGCCCGTGCCACGGCCACACAGGCCTCGTCCCGATTGAACCAACAAATCTTTCATTTGCCGGATGGGCGCGAACAGGGGGAGAGAGATTGTCAGATGAGAAGGGTGATGGAGGTAGTGTTGAGGGAAGAGGATGAGGGTGTGAGGAGGAGGGTGCGTAACACGGCGACGGTCGTAGATCCGAGAATGGGTGCTGGTGCTGGTGCGGGCGTGGACGCGTGCGGGGATGGAGAAAAGCAGGGGAATGACGACGCGGTCGCGGATCCGAGTCGCGGGAACGCGAATCAGTGGGCGGACAAGGAGAAGAATCAAGTGCAGTTTGGCTATGATGCGGACGTGGAGGCGGAGAAGTGGTGGGCGGAAGATGGGCATAGGACGATCGGGCCGTTGGCGCGCATGTGAGGCGGGCAGGCAGAGGGAAGGGTAAATGCTCCTTAGCAAGTCTTGGGAGAGCGTACTGTGTGCGCCGTGTTTGGATAGCGTTCGTACTCTCGCTCATCCTCGTTCCGCCTTTTTTTCATATGTACTCTTTGCTATTTATTCACCGTCTCGTTGAGCGTGTACAATCCTATACTATCCTTTCGTGCATCAGACGCTCGGCAAGACCAGACACGGAGACAACTCTATCGTCAAACAATGTCGTACATTTATCGTCGTGTGGCCTTCCGAATTGGTAATGCGAGAGTATGCTCGTGGGGGCATTTAGGGGGGGTCCATGTCAGCTTCCGACCAGCGTATCCACCGAGCAGACCCCATCCTTGTCGGTAACGTCAGCAATTTATCGTGCACTGCCATGACCATTGACCGGAAGCCAAATATCAAGATTCGCGACTCGGAACTGGTCGACGTTATTCGAAAGCATACATCGACGAGGGGGGGCCGTCAAACACTGCACGCGCTAATCCAATCCGCTTCGTGTCTCGTGTTCAAACTGTCTCCGTTGTTTATTTTGGAGGGGGATGCAGATGCGGCATGTACGTACGAAAAAAACCCCTCGACCAATCGGGGCCAAGCTTTCAACGTGATTTGAGCGGTGGGGCGAAACTGATGATGCTCATGCAGGCGTGTGTGTCACCGGGTTCGTCCCATAGGTGAACAGCCTGCATGTTTCAATTGCGGACGCGGTGGGTAAACAGCTCATCAACGAGTCCACGACGCTACTAGGTCCGAGGCGCGCGTTTCGCCACTGCCAGATGTTGCACCATAGTACCACTCGTGTGGTGGAGTACCGTTCCCCGCACCGCGAGTGGGGTCCCCACGAGTCCGATTGGGCTCCTTTAGAGGGGAGGGGGTGCCAAGCGTTTTCGGTGAGTCTGTTTTATATATATATTGATCGGGCGAGCGGGAAAGAAGTCGAAGCTGTGAGGGAAGAAAGTGAGAAACACCGATAGGTCCGAGTTCCACACCGTCGTCGGAGTCACAGTACTTATCGACATCGTGAGCGCGTTTCGTCCCATCGTGATTTATCTCCCGTGTACGTTCCGGTCCTACGTGGGATCGCGCACTGCTGCTTTCGCCCCTTTGCACCCGAGTTAGTTGGATTTAGACCGGGCCGTGATTGCGTTTGTGGGTTGGCGACTCCTCGACAAGGTTCGATGGTGCGCGTTGGCCCTGACTTGAACCGTGCATGTATATGCCATACGACGCGCGCGCCCTTTTTTTCCTGGGTGAGCGGAACGAAGGCATGGCGTAGGGCGGAATCGCTGTCCCCAAGCATGTGGACACACGATGCGGGGTATCGCGAAGCTGACTACGTCGCGTACTATGGGGTGGTCACTGTGCTCGGATGGTGTGCACGACCCCCTGACAAGTGACCTGGGCATCGGTATACTCTGAAAACACCGATTGGAACCGGTTCATGCTTGACTCCTTCGATCAAACCCTCCGTCGGGAGAACGATGGATACAGCTCCTTGGGAACCGGGTAGGCATTTCTTCCGGGGATTCTCTGATGGGTGCGGCTGGCGTGTGCAGTGCCGTCTAGTTCGGACCCATCACGTGTTAAGGGCCCGTTCGGCAGCCCTCCGTTTGGGTTCGTTTTGGTCCGTTTCGTTTCGTTTTGAATTCCCACCATTTACAAACGGACAGGCGGGTGGGCCAAAACGAACGGTCGTTCTCTTTGTCACTGCCCACGTCACAGTAGTCACATTCTACTGGTTTTTTGTAATCAGGTTGGGTTCAGAGTGGGTTCTGGCTGCTCTTTTAGGCAAGAGGTTCCCACGATTTAAGAAAATTCCCACAATGATTATTTGTTCCCACGAGTTCGATTGTTGCCACAATTATGTCAGCATGCTATGTTGTCTGTCAATATACCCAATCAGATGCAAATACAACATTCCCAATACAGACCAACTACTGTACCTACAATGGAATATGCACTGCCACACTACAATGTAATAGAGAGAACACAAATATAAACAAAACAAATAGACAACATGCCATCACAATGGGTCAACCAGTGAACTGGAAACATATGATAGTGAAGGAAGTACCTACAGTGTAGACATGCAATATGTACATCTGTATGAATGATTAACTCCATGTGAATAGCAATTGAAGGGAATGTTGATTTGAATAAGAAGAGGAGACAGAGAATGAAGACATGATACTATATGATGAGAAGCAGAGATGAGAGAAGAATATGTAACTGATGTGATGTTACATTGCACATTTCCAAGAAGTCAGGAAATGTGCGGTATAACACCATGTGATGTGATCTCACATATTTCCTAAGTCCTGGGAAATGACAGTATAAGCATCACATGATGTAATCTCACACATTTCCTACACATTTCCTGACTTGTTGGAAATGTGCGATGTGGGTCCATGGTGTAAGCATCACATGATGTCAACTCGCACATTTCCTGACCTGTGGGAAATGTGCGATGTAACATCACATGATGTGACCTTGCTGCACATTTCCTGACCTGTGGGAAATGTGCGATGTAACATCACATGATGTGACCTTGTTGCACATTTCCTAAGTCCTGGGAAATGTGTGACACATCATATTATGTTAGTGCGCACATTTCCTAGAAGTCAGGAAATGTGTGTATGGTCGTGTGTAGACCTGTTGGGATAGGATGGCATACCACACATTTCGTGAGTGACTCGAAATGTGCGGGATGGATCGTTGTAGCACTACCCACCCGGGCTTTCGTGCCATCCATGTTTGCAAATGTAAATATAATGAATTATTCCATTCAAGATATGTAAATAATTAATTCTATCGCTCGTATTATTATACACTATGATTAATTTGAGACGATACCTGATGAATTCATTTCGTCACAGGGGGTTGACCCCTTCTTGAAGGGACATACATAGCCTACGGTGGTTCTGATGGCGCAGTGGGGACAGGCACGGTTGGCAATCGCACGGACGTGGTGGCGTTGCGCAACTAACCTGGGCATGACTGTGTCGCCGTGCTGTGACATGGTCGCTATAGGAAAGACGACGAGGATGCCGCTTCCACGAGCTCGGCGAGGGGATAGCGACAGGATGATCGGTGATGTGGAGGGCAGGGAGAGTGCAGCGCTCGGGTGCAAACGCGAATGGGGAACACAGTACATGTTCCCGTTCGTGTTTGCACACGAGGGCAGGTGCTCTGGGATGGAGAATGAATGATGGGGGTGGTGAGAGCGAAGGCGACTCGGGCGAGGATGGGAAGGGCGGGAAGGGCGAGGTCGACTTGCTGGGACAAGGGAAGGGGGGCGAGGCGAGGCGAGGCAAACGTGAATGCAATGATCGCAGGGGTATGCACAAAGAGAGCGCAGTGCTCGCATGCGCACACGGGGGGTGGTGCGACTCAGCAGTGGACGGTGGACAGGACAGAGAGGTATACATACCAGAGGACATGGATACGGTGTCGGAAACAGTGCAGGACGTCGAGGAAGCGGAGGAGACGTGGGTGCAACGGTGACACTGGAGGGCCAGGGAGGCAGTGGGTGATATGCCCTGGACGACGATGGACCGGGGACTCGATGTGTCTGTAAATGGAATAGAATAATAATAGATGGGCGACCTACAAAAGTGGTGAGCATGCGACAAGTTCAGATTGTCGTGAGTGAGACGAAGAGTACGATTCTAGGCGACCAATGTGAGCTACAATAGGGTTGTTGAATTACCGCATGAAGTCGGGCAAAGAGGTCCAGGGAGGTGTTGACGACACGCCGTGAGGTTGGTTGGGTGTGAGGTAGAGAAACGGCGGAGCCGGAATGGACAATGGGAGATGATCGATTGAGGTGGGATGATGGGATGGCACGAGAAACAGTGCGGACAGCGATTGGAGATGAGGGGAGATGGGGCTCAGCGGGTAGTGTCAGTGATCTTGAAGGGAAATGGGAGGAGTATGCGTCGAAGTAGTGTGGTTGGTGTGACTTTGTGGACAGACTACCATAATAGTCTATTGATTCTATTCTATTCTATTCTATTCTATTGGGAGATTTACTCCAACTCGACGTCACCGCACATCCCCGTCTCGAAACTAGCTTGCAAGCGCCATGGACCTCGTTCAGACTCACCACAGAGGACCTATGGGTGTGCCAGAGGCTCGCAATGCAGTCATAGCGTGGAAACGGCTCGTTGCACTGGCATCGTCAAGAATTCCGGTAAGGATTCATTAATCGCCACTTGCGAGTTACATCAACCACCTGACCCAGCCACACACAAAGCACGGTCTGGTCCCTTCCCCAATACCACCGCCGTTGCCGTCGTCTGCACCACCCTCTGAAACACTCTTCACCCAGCCATCCACCCGGTCATCTGTTCACCACGACGGACCTCCAGAACGTTGAGGTATGTCTGTTCCCTGTCGTTCGTTTTTCATGCCGTTTACATCGTTCCAACCCATTCACGCTGTTCTCACCATTTCCCATTCCAGAACAGGGACGCGCTCGCTGGCAACGATGATGTGGTGAGTACTCTGCCCTCGTCCTCAGCCTACTGCTCACGCATCCGCCTTTGCCCGGTGGGGCAGCGCATGTCAATCGTAAGTGTTGCGACGTCGCCCTCGCCCTACCCACCCTCGCCAGGCCTTCCAACACCTGACAACGGAAGGCTCCAAGGCACCCCCACGCCCTCGTTCGCCCTGCTTCCCCACCATGATGTCGCACGCGCAGAACACACACCAACAGACCGTCACACTGGAACAGGCCTCAAACGCACTGAAGAGGATGCGGATGGCATGCCCGAGGACGCCATCATCGCCTGCCAAGTGGAGGTCGATCGTGCGGGCTCATGGCCGCCTGCCACGATGACGAGAGAACCGCCGTGATGCATGCGACCCAGGACATGCGAGGGCACCCCTCGAAGCCACCTGTGCTGTGCACGACGCTGGCCATGTCCCTGTGCATCCCAACGATGCGACCCATCCATCGTCCATCATTATTGATCACCCCCCACGACCCCATCTTTGCACCACCACGTCTCTGGCTGCCATTGTGGGATTATTCGCCATTCGCCCATCTGGTCCGTCAACGACCTCAGCCGCCCTCTCTGCTGCACACAGCACGTGCGAAGGAGCGCGACAATGCGAGGGGTGGGGGGAGCGGAGATGCCAAAGAGATCACGGCTGTGACCGTGATCATGGGGTTGTAAATGGGATCAGTCAATCAGTTATCCGACGTTGAATAGAATAGAACGATTGGAATTGGAATTGGAATGGTGTAGCATTGCTGTTTCGAAAAGATCAGCGTCGCAAATGTACGTGCGTGGAAGTGAGCAAACATCATCGAACCACATAGAAGGGATGGCACCAAAGTGTATATGTAGTAAGAACAAGCAAAACATAGGGAGGTGGGGCAGACGATGTAGGACTGTCATGTCGTGTGTTGTAGGAAATGTGCAGTGGACCCAACGTAGAGACATACATGCAGAGATCATTGGTGATCGATTGATCCGCAAGAAACGGGTGGTGTTACAGCATGTGATGTAACCTCACACATTACTTGTGTCCAACGAGCGGACCCGCACATACTTAAATTTGTCTTAAAACCAATGTGAGGGAGGTGCGCACATTTCCTAGGTCATGGGAAATGTGCGGTCACAAGTGATGTCACCCCGCACATTTCCAGTGGCCCCTAGGAAATGTGTGGTCACATGTGGTGTCACCCTCGCACATTTCCAGTGACCCAGGAAATGTGCGTCGATGACACATTTCCTAGGTCATGGGAAATGTGTGGTCACAAGTGATGTCACCCCGCACATTTCCAGTGATCCCTAGGAAATGTGCGGTCACAGGTGATGTCATCCTCACACATTTCGAGAGACCTAGGAAATGTGCGGTGATGACACATTTCCTAGGTCTCCCGAAATGTGTGGTCACATGTGATGTCACCCCGCACATTTCGAGATACATAGGAAATGTGCGGTCACAGGTGGTGTCACCCCCACACATTTCGAGATATGTACATAGGAAATGTGCAGTCACATGTGGTGTCACCCTCGCACATTTCCAGTGACCCAGGAAATGTGCGTCGATGACACATTTCCTAGGTCATGGGAAATGTGTGGTCACAGGTGGTGTCACCCCCGCACATTTCCTAGGAGATCTCTCGAAATGTGCGGTCCCCACACATTTCCTGACACCCAGGAAATGTGTGAGTTCCTCCTCCTCTCCTCGACATGCCCTTAGGGCAACCCTTCTCCCCAACCGTGGATGTGGCCTCACACATTCACAATGACCCAGCGATCATGTCCTGAAGGCTCACAGCGCACGTCGTCTGCAGCGAGTCGATGCATCGGTGAGTAGCATACCTGGTGTAATGGACGAGATCCTTTGGACAACGATTCCATCGCGGACGACGTCCCTTGTCATCCTTTTCAGACATTCCCTGCGTCCCCACGGATGTGCGTCTGCTGTCCCGCCCGTTCCGTGCGTCAGACCCTATCACGCCCACTCCTCGTTCGTTTGTGGGCGCTCGCTCATCTCGCTTCCATCAACCCTGCCCTCCGTTCCCTCCGTTCCATTCAGTCCTTCCCGGTCCGACCCCTCTGCCGTCCTCTTCCCCTTGGCACTCTGGTCGTCTTATTTGAGTCCACTTTCGCGACATGTCTCTCTTTGTCCTTTTGACTCTCCTCGAAGTTCGTTGCCAGACTGTACTCGGTCCTAATCCTACTACTGCTCCATATGTCTGACATAGAGATCGATGTCCAGCCATCCCTCCACAGCGACGACGACGTTGGAGACCCGTTCCAGTCAGTCCCCTTTCTCGCTCTCACTTCCTTTTGCTGACCTGCCTTTCCAGGGATGAGCTGGCCGATGAGGGCGAGCATGACGTCCCCTTCGACGCGACCGACGTCCCCGCCGTCTTGCAGAGCCTAGACGCGCCCACACAGCGCAGCGTCGAGGCTGCCATCTACGACCACACCGACGAGAAGCAGCCCGACCACGTCGCCGCCTTCCACGCCGAGCCCGTCAAGAAGCTCCCCTTCGACGACCTCCGTCGTCTCTGGCGCGCTGGTGACACCAGGGGTGCTCTTCGTCTCCTCGCTGCCCGTCGTCGTCTGGACCTCGGTCGTCGCTGCAAGATCAACATCGACCATCCCAATGTCGGCGTCGGCGTCGGTCCTCACTACCTCGACTACACCATGCACGTCGGCGGTCGTCTGGGTCTCGACGCTCTTCTCCCCTACGCTGCCCTCGATCACACCTGGCGACTTCAGCTCGATTTCTCTATGCTCTACCTTCTCTGGCCCGAGTCCACCAGGGCCACACGTCTCCCCTTCGATGTCAAGGGTCGCATGCTCTGCCTTGGCAGGCGCATGCGTGAGCATGCCTGGATCGCCATGGTCCCCAATGAATGGCTCGTCCCCGACCATCCCCTCAATGCCACCGGCGCATGGCCCCGTCTCAACGCTTCCACCTCTGCCCTCTCCCCCAACCATGGCCTCATGCTCGTCATGTTCTTCGCCCATGCGTTCGCTGCCCTTCGTTTTACCGACTTCTCTTGCAGACAGACCTATCCTCATCCCCTCACCCGTCGCAACGTCAATGCAGCCACCGACGTCTTGTCAGTACACCTTTCCTTCGTGCTCTCTCTCTGACCGTTCCCTTTTCTTTTTATTTTCTTTTAATAAAATAAATAATAAATAATATTTCTTCTCATCTAGCTATCGCCCTGGTGAGCAGCGTCGTGTCATCGACCTCAGGCTGCGCGACGTACAAGCCCTCCATCATCACCTCCGCGATGAATGGCATGCCTGGGTCGACGCTGCACCCCCTTCCTGGAAGGACGACAACTTTCTCCTTCGCAACACCCCAGTCGCCATCGCCATGATGTACGGTCAGAATCAGCAAATCCTCCATCCCGAAATGCTCGACTTCGAAGCCCGTGACTGGCGCCGCGAGCGTAACTACGCTCACCTCAGGCTCTTCTCTTTCTCCATCGCTACCCACATCAAGTCAGTCCTCTCTCTCTCTCTCTTTTGTGTCGTCCGTCCGTCCTTCCCTTCTCACTCCCCCTTTTTCCTTCCTTTGCAGTCATATGGAGGTCTTGGAATGGGCCGACATCCCCGTCGATCGTCTCCTCCAACGCCATCCTGTGGCCTATGACACCTCCGACGTTGACCCCCTCCTCCGTGACCAGGTCGATCTCGCCACCTACCCCCTCCTCGATGTCGACCTTAACGAGATCTCCCTCTACGATGAGGATGGTTTTCGCATCGTCAGGCGCGACATCGTTGACTTCGTCGAGACTGGCTCCCTCCTTGACCTCTCCAAGGTCCATACCCTCTTCCATTCCCACCCTCCCTGCTTCCCACTCCCAGACAACGACAATGAAGACAACGACGACGAAGATCCTGACCATGACCCTGCCCTGGGTCCGCGTGTTAAGTTCTCCCTCTATCCCCTTGCCTTCACCAGAAAGTATGGCAACCTTCAGGCCAATGGTGTCATCGCTCCCTTTGCACATCGTCTGAATCTCCTTGACGCTCGTCTCAGGCAGCCTCCTCCTCCTCCCCCTCCCCTTCGTAGGGGGCATGCACCAGCTGATCGACGTGCCCGTCCCCATGCCCGTGCCCGTCGTCCTTTGCGTGCATATGGCAATGGCAGTGATGAAGATGAAGATGAGGGTGGAGATGAAGATGAAGGTGGAAATCACCACAGTGACAGTGGTCGTGACTATGACATTGATGATGACGATGGTGACGACGACGACGACGACGACGACGACCGTGACGCTCGCCGCCCTGCTGCTGTCCCCTCCCCCCTCCTCCATCCTGTCTCCTGCCAGATTTACAATGCCATCTCCCATCGCGTCAGGGATGCTACCAAGTTTCATGAGGTCCAGCTTGGTCTCCTTACCAGCGCCCTCTCTGGCTGTCTCGCTCGCACACTTCCTGCCAAGAATCGCTGGCGACGTACCCTCGACAGGCTTCGTGACGCCCTCCCCCACCAACGCTTCGCTGAGAAGGTCCATGGCGACGACCAGCCCCAGTCCCTCCGCTTCGAAAACACTTACCAGCTCGACGTACACAGACTCCCCCCTGCAATGCGTGTCGGAGAGTGAGTCCCATACTTCCTTTCCTTCCGATTTCTTTCCCCCTTTTTCCCCTTCCTTCCCTTGCCCTTATGCTCTTCCCACGTTCCCCTTGTTCCCCACGTTTCGCACATTTCCCACGTGTCCTAAAATGTGTCGTTCTCGTCCTTTTCCTTTCTCCTTCGTCCCCACTCTCTCGTCCCCACCTTATTTATTTCTCCTTCGTCCCCACTCTCTCGTCCCCACCTTATTTATTCCCTGTTCCCTGTTCTCTATACCCCCTCCCTCCTCCCGTGTTCACCGCCTTCTCCCCCCAGCGTTATCTTCAAGGACATCGTCCGTCCCCTCGCAAGGATATGGGCCCATCCCTCCGTCCTCGGTCCTGTCAAGGACGTCTCTGTCGTTTTCAAGAAGGACGTGCGTCTCCTTTCCTCTCTCTTGCCTCCCGTTGCTTCCTCACCCTCTCTCTCCGTCGTTCCCCTTCCTCGCAAAACAAACCAAAACAGATCGTTCCTGAACTCTTCCAGGCTGCCTCCTTCCCCCTCACCTCCCTCATAGAACGCCTCTGGAACTCCCTCGAACCCGCCCTCATTCCTGGTCACCATGTCGACCCCTGCGCCCTCGAGATGCTCGCCATGCTCGAACGCACCCTCAACTACGCCCACACTGGCAGCGCCCGCGTCCTCACCAGGGGTCTCATGGACCGTGCATGGCTCGGTCTCGCCGTCCTCACTGACGGTCTCCCCTGCATCGCCGACGCCTTCCTCTCTGCTGGCGCCCTCTCTGCTGGCATCGTCCGCGTCCACCACAACAAGTGGCCCCTCCATCCTGCCACCCGCCTCCCCCTCACCGCCTCCCAGCGCACCCAGGAGCTCACCTATGGCAAGCCCCACTACGCAGTGAGTCTTTCCCTCCCCTCTCCACCCCCTTCCCCTCTTCCCTGCCTTTCCTTTACAGAGCTACCTCGCCGCCTTCACTATCAACGTCGCCATGAAGAACATCCCCTGGCGAGACGTCGACGCCCATCACCACGACGACAACGGTCTCCGTCTCGCCACCTACGCTGCAGAGGTCGCCCTCAAGAGTCTCATCGCAGACATCTCTGCCCTCGTCCGCACAGCCGTCTTCGACGAAGTCACCCCCATCATCGCCGAAGGTGGCCCAGAAGCTGGTCTTGCACGCAAACGCAAGAGGGCCCTCGCTGTCTGGCTCGAATCCCCTGCACCCCTCTCCCTCGATAACAACACCCTCTCCCACCTCATCGAGGCTATCGTCGTCATACCCCTCCGTGGTGAGATGGCCCTCGCCAAGTCCCATCCACCAACCATCCCCCTCGCCCAGTTCGTCAAGGACCTTGTTGCCCACTGCAACAAGGACCGTCCCCGTCGACGCCCCCCCTTCATCTCTGACGGGCAGTTCATTCATGTCGCGTGAGCCGCCATCCACGAGGTTGCCACCTTCGCTCGCACCCGTCTCGGCACCAGGCCTGAAGACATCGACGCCCTCCTCGAACACGGTTTCGTCGCCGCCTGCCAACGCCTCAAGATTCATCAGGTGCCTTGGTCAGCACCACGTCCACAGGGTCACCGTGCAGGTCCTGGCGCCCCATCCCAGCGCGTCGTGCACCACGTCTGGATGAACCTGGGCACCACCAATCCCAAGGGTCCCCCCTCCTCTGCAGCCATACAGGCCTACTCACGCACCCCCACCGCCCTCGCACACCGCACGTCTACCAAGATTATCACAGAAGCCCCCGCCGGCGACTGGTCCGCCATGGAGGTCGGTCTCAACGGCTTCCATGCCATGCTCCACAAGACCGTCCTTCCCAGGGAGCACCTCGTCGAGGGTGGTCAGGACGAGCAGGGCGTCGAATCTTATATTCTCGAGGCGTTCGCGCACGCACGCACTTCCTACAACACTGACGATCCTCTTCACCAGCTCGCGGTCTTCGCTTCTATCGCCTGCGCAGGGCTCCTCCCCGCCGTTTTTGCCAGTGATGCCGACGTCAGGCAGCACAGGCCTGTCGTCCAGGCTCAGTTCGTCGGTTATATACGCGGCCTCGGGTGGGTCACCAAGGCGAACAAGAACGCTGGTAAGGGCGTCAATGACAAGGAGTTGTTCATGCGAATGCTTACCTGGTACATTCTCTGTCTTTACGACGACGCTTCGCTGATCTCGCTGCGCAGTCGCGACAAGACGAAGAACAACTCCAAGTGGTTCAACAAGTATAGTGAGTCTATCATCATCACCTTTCTCCCCCCGTTCCATCGCATCAACCGCTCACGCATCGTTGGTCGTTTTTCAGACTCCAAAGGGATTACATCATTCCTCCTATGCCGACTGGGACTGGCCACTCCCAGCAGAGTGAAGGCCTTTACTGGGCCAGTGTGGGGCAGGGATGTGGTCAGACTCACTCCGTCTGCGCTTTTGTCACTGCATGCGAACGTCGTACGGCGGCTGCGCGCTGACACCAAGTATGGCTCCTACGATGCTATTCAATTCATGATGGGCACCACCACGGCCGATTTACTCGCTGAGAACAGACACCTACCACGTCGCACCAGCGGCTGGTCGCCCGGACCGGGCAACGCTTCTGGTTCCAAGCGTGCGGACAGGGATTGGGACATGGACGAGCCCGAGGTCCAGTATGTGTGTGCAGACGAGATAGGCAGAACCTACAAGAAGAGGGTTTCCGGGTTGGGCACACAGAACTGATAATGGTTAGTATTAGATCAGATAGATTGGGTTCGAACGTATAAAACATCAAATTAGCTACTACGAACGAGTGACTACGAGCGACTACGAGCAGAGAGGGGAGGAGATTGCGCGGGAGGGGCGAGACAGGGAAAAGGGTGCGGACACCCCCCCTTTCTTCCAACAACCGCTCCCTCCGAAGGCTGCTTGCGTAGGAATAATAATATCAGTGACAACGATCGTCGATCGTCGTTCAACGTACATGCTCGATTGGAAAGACGACCTCCAAGGTGAGCATGAAAGCGGATATGAATAAACGGTGACCCGAGGGCCCCTCTGGATCGGTCGGGGTTCATGCCCTCCAGAACAACGGTCCTTTGTCCAACGGCAAACCCCTGGATGTCGCACGTCGCACGTCGAACATCGAATGTCGACCGAGGACCCATCAGAAACAAGTGTCGTCGCAGACGACCTCCAAGCTGAGCATAAAAGCGGATATGAATAAACGGTGACCCCAAAGGACCTGCACCGAGCAATCGCAACCCTGAGAACGGTGGGGGGCAACGACGCGCAGTGACCGCCGTGTGCTCCCAGCAGAACGGGGGGCACGCGACGGTCACAGCACGCCATCCCCGATGTGGTATGTGGGGGGGGCGGGGGGGCAGACGATGAACAGAACAAAGGGGAGGAGGGATGTCGAACCGAGACGGGGAGAGTACTGGCGGTATCACCATCGGCAACGAGTCAACGTTATTGCAGCACAGTCACGTAAACGCAGGAGTTTAAAAAACCATCGTCGCTACAAACTCCGATGGGCTTCAACTCCATCCACCACCACCACCATCCTGACCTCTCCTCCACTTCCCCTCCCACCAATATGGCCTGACCTGTCATACACCCTCCCTCCCTTTCGACATGGCGTGTCATCAATCTTCATCTCTCCCACCCACGCGATGTGGCAAGGGAACCCCGAGAGTGCTCGGGACAAGCTCGTGAGTCACGAGGGCGACGACACAAACAAGGTGAGCGTTTCTTGTTTCTCTTCTTCGAAATGGAACTACTACCCATCAGTCATTGGTCCTGACTGCCAGCGACGACATGACTACTGTGTCGGTCGTGACACGGACACGCCAGCCGTGCCCCCCCCCCTACACCTCGTCTGTGGAGAGGCACACCTGGGCTGACGGTCGAGGCACCCTCCGAAACGAAAAGGGCCCAATGCGTGCTATCACGGATGTGGACGCAGACGGCGTCACAAGGACCGTCAGGCGATGGATGACAGGTTCATGTGTTTCAACCACGCATTAATTATTATTAATTATTCATTCATGACGATGCCTTCCCTAGCCGCGATCATCCTCGTCGTGGCCGAACTGACGGATGCTTGCTGACAGCATACAATGAATGTAAGATCAATAATCTTAGTAATGAATAAATATTTATTTGTTGCGCTAGCCACCTCACGAGAGATAATCGAGTTTAATACGTCGATACGCGTCGAGCGAGCAAGATCCGTTCGACATCGTAACGTCACACCTGCCGATCGACCCAGCGTCATGACGAATGAGTGAATGATGACGAGTAGCACCGAGCGTACCATTGACATGACATGAAAACAACAATGACATTAATAATGTGCTACGAAATAATGATATAATAAATAACGATATTGTTGTCAGAATGTAATTGGACAGGTCGCCTCCAACATGATAATGAACGAATGATGATCACGGGTACGATGGCGACAGAGACCAGCTGTAGATGATGATTCTAGACAATGTCATGAATGAACAAATGATGTACAAGAAGAATCACACATTTCCCATTGATGAGGAAATGTGTGGATGGATGAGCGAGACACCGACGATCAACCACACATTTCCTGGACACGGTGAAATGTGTGCAGCTACGTGTGAAAATAGGACGATGCCATACACCCGCACATTTCCTTGTGTCCAGGAAATGTGTGCTTGCACCCATGTACGCCTGTGTGGTCATGTTGTCGCCTATTTCACACATTTCCTCAAGTCCTGGAAATGTGCGAATGACATCACAGTGGGACGCGTGCACACATTTCCCAGTGCCCAGGAAATGTGCGGTTCGTCTATAAATCACACATTTCCTGGGCACTGGGAAATGTGTGTCTGGACGACCGTTAAACCCGATGAGTCAGGACATGCGCCGAGCCGACTTGGGCTGAGATACCGATGCTGACCACACACATGTTGTCATCATCGCGTGTGATTCCCTGAGGGTGCGTGACTCACGTCGCCCTCGCTCGTCGTCGTTTGATCACATCTCGTAGCTACAAGGAAATGTGTGTTTCGGACACGGTCTCGACGATGCGCCGTCAAGTGACCACAGCGTCGTGTCTGCCACACATTTCCAGGATATCTGCAAATGTGTCACAGACATGGCGCCGTGATGACCGCCAAAGTCGCAACCTGGCCTCGAGGTGTACCCTCAAAGTATGTACGCGCCCTCGGTAGTCCCAGCACTGTGCCCCACTCATCATCTCTCTTGTTTTCTCTTCTTTAATCCTCCTTCGCAGTCGAACGCCATGGCTAAGTCGTCGAAGGGCAAGTCGAAGCAAGCGAAGGTATGTCTCCGTCCTTCGGTCGCGCCATCCGTCCCCAGACATTCACCCGTCTCGCATGCAGAACACCACCTCCCCCTCTCAGGCAGACCAGCCGGGCGACGTTCCCAAAGTCGATGCCCAGCTCGAGGCCGCCGTCACCTCCATGCAGGCCCTCAACAAGGAGGCGCAGGACGCCGTCTGGGGTTACGCCCGGCTCGACCTCTCCGTCCATAAGGACAACCTCGTCTTCGGCCAGTGGAACTCGCGTCCCGTCAACCCGAAGGAGGTCGCTGGCCTCGCCCAGTCCTTTCTGATGTGGGGCCTCGACCGGTTCGCCCTCTCCCATGCCATTCCAATCGTCGTCTCCAACGACCACGTCGTCGAGGGCACCTTTTCCCTCGAACTCGACGAACTCGAAGATTTGCCCCCCTTCGCCCTTCTTCCTCTCTCGAAAGAGAAGCCTGTCCTCGTCGCCGCTGGTGGTCAGCATCGTCTCGCCGCCCTCGAAGCCTGGATCGCCATGCACACGCGCCAGTACCAGGATCTCGTCCGCGAGAGAAAGCGTCTCGCTGCCGCCTTGGCCCTCGGTCAGCTCGATCCGGAGGAGCAGGCCCACGACGTCGACGTCAACGAGCCCTGGCGACAGCGTCTCGCCGCCATGCTCGCTTTCGAGGCCCAATGGCTCGTCATCCTCTACGATCCCAGTGCGTCTCGCTCACTCCCCCCACGACTGTGCCTTTCCCTTTTCCCTTTTTAGTTCTTTTCCCACATTTCCTGCTTCGTCCTGATTGTGTCCTTGCTTCCTCTAGAGAAGATCGACGAGCGACTCGGCCTTCATCTCGCCCAGAACGACAACCTCCACGTTTACAAGCAGACCCCGGAGGAGGGTCTCCTCGCCACCTTTCGTCGCTATGCCGCCAACGGCAGCACCCACCGCACCGTCGAACGTCTCCCTCTCGTCACCGGCGTTCTCACCAAATGGCACGAACTTCTCTCTCAAGACTATGTCTGGTCCTTCCTCGACAAACTTATATGGTCATCCTAGAATTAAGATTCAAAGTTGAAATTTTATTTTTGAAAAGTCTTTATGCTATAAAATAGAGCACATCTTTGGGATCATTTTGCACCAACAATCATGAAAAACCGTGGTCGGGAACCTGAGATAAAAATCAAACAAGGTCAGAATAGGCTGACGTTGCATATCACCACGAATAAAATAGCAGGGACTTCGTAGACATCTCCATCATCTTCGCAGGGCTTGAAAACCCCCGTGGACATGTTTCCAGGTCATGGGGGCCCGATCCTGAATTGA
>JBBPRI010000256.1:0-26836 GCA_038092955.1 Boletus pseudo-olivaceus | reverse complement strand
CGGCGAATCAAATATAGTCGTCCTTCATATACTTTCCGTTGTTCGCCGCGATCTGACAATAGTGTCGAATCGCGGTCAAATAGAGATAATTTCATATATGAATGAGATGGTATCATTTACCGCGATTTGACACTATCGTCAGATCGCGGCGAATCAAATATAGTCGTCCTTCATATACTTTCCGTTGTTCGCCGCGATCTGACAATAGTGTCGAATCGCGGTCAAATAGAGATAATTTCATATATGAATGAGATGGTATCATTTACCGCGATTCGACACTATTGTCGAATCGCGGCGAACGGTATCGTCACCTATTTGACAGATCTTTGGATCATGAACGGACACTATAATCGTCATAATCTTGTATCAATTACAAGACGATGATGAATATCATGTGGTGTTTGTTGCAACTGAATCGATGAAACAGCGATTGTATCGGGAATGTATGTGGATCGACGAATATGGAAGGAATGTCTCACGGATGACGTGCACTCACGAAAGTAGAAATATAGTCACACGCAATTCGTTCATGGGTTATGGGCACGCTCGTCTACTGACCACAAGATTATTTGTTTTACAGAGTACACTATGTCCCCAAAAACCAAACGAAAGATCGGTAAGAAGGCGGCTCGTGACGATGACGTTCAAGCGGGAGAGGAGAGCGGGGTCCGAGGAAATCAAGCGGCGGGTGTTGGGATCGACAAATATATGGAAGAATTCCACGATCTTGAAGAGAAAACTCGCGGCGCGCTGATCGGGTACGCGCGCACGGACATTCTGAAACGGAATTTAGTATTCGGAAAGTACAACAAACGAGAGCTCAATGTTAACGAGAAAAGGGAGTTGTTGGGCTCGTTTAACGGAAACGGTTTGAACAGGTTCGGCCTGAGTCATGTGGTCCCCCTCGTGGTCGACAAGAATCTCGTCGACGAATCAACGGTGGTGCCGTTGTCAGCGCTGGAGGGTGCGAAGGTGGATGGAAGCCACTTACCGGAGCTGCGATTGAAGGGCGACGATGTCGTGAAGAACGCGGGGACGACGAAAGAGACGTTCGGAGAAGGTATTGTCGCTGCCGGTGGGCGACATCGACGATTCGCGTTGTTGGACTGGTTGAAACAGCGGGAGGGTATGGCGGCGGCGGCGACGCGTGTAGTGAACGAGTTGAAGAAGGCGAAGGGGAAGGGGAAGGGGAAAGCGGATTCGGATTCGGACGTCGCCGGAGACGGAGAGATGGCGGAGGCGGAGGCGAGTTTGGAGCACGTCAAGAGCATGTTGGAGATGGGCGGGTCGTGGATGGTGGCCGTTTACGACAAAGGTGAGTGGTAGGATCGTCGGAAGAAGAAGGGACGCTGACTCGGGCACGCACCGACAGGAAAGATCGAGGAGCATGGAGACAGCGTCGGGTATCATCTGTCGACGAATCAGCGGCTCTACAGCTACTCTGAGAGCGCTGAAGAAGGTATCATTCAAACGTACTTGATGATGGTGTCGCGGGGGAAGAAATGGGTCGACTGCGAAGTCGCCCAAGGACTGCGAGCGCAGTCGCACGGATACAAGATCGCGACGTTGCTCCAGCAAGATTACGTCTGGAAGCTAATGGAAACGATCGTCGACATGAATGGAACACACTACGTACATTCGGATATTTTCAAGATGTCGCGTTTGACGAGCGACCTGCTGTCGGAACATGGCGGGGTGAGTGACGATCGGCGTGGACGGACAACGTGCGTGACTGACGATGTGCTAGATCCTGGCGGCGATCGTAATTTTCTTGGAGCAGAGGTTGCGCTTGTGTTTTAACGACGCGAAATGGGATGCTGAGCAGGTGAGGAGAGCGCAGAAGACGCTGGCGACGCCGACGCTGGCGGAATCCGCAAAGGAGGCGGCGGACGAATATCTGGTGGGCTGCATGCAGGTGCTAGAGGGCGCGAGGCCGATGAAGAACGCGATCAACGACGAGCTGCGAAAGCAGATCGACGGAGCGTACAAGGCGACGCTGGGGATGGGGGACCGATGGAAATGTATCGGGACGTCGTCGCTGGAATGGCGCAGGGAGTATGCGAAATACGCGAAGTCGGTCGTGGAAGCGATGGAGACGATGAGCGCGACGATGTTGAAAGACGAGAACGCGAGCGGGATGAGCGAGGAGATGCGGCACGCGTGGACGGACTGTGCGTCCAAGGCGAAGCTCGTGCTCGAAATGAAGCGGTTCCCCGAAGAACCCGAATACCTCCCGTTTATGTCGACGGCGGTATGGCCAGCATTGTCGCAACAACTTAAGCGCGTCCCAAAGGCATTGACGGAGGTGAGTCGCCTTCTCAAATCCACCGCGATTCGACACATGTGTCGAATCGCGGCAAACTCGACAACACAACACGGCCGTAAGGATCGCCGCGATTCGACATGTCTGTCGAATCGCGGTGAAATGTAACGGTCTTCGCTGACGTCTCGTTGACAGATATCCTCGTGGTTCAGCCCGCTCGTATACGCCCAGAAGACAGTCGGGGGGAGATGGAAGATCGGTTCGGCGACGGCGGAGATGATGCGCGCGTTGAGCGGCCACCCAGATCTCGTCGCAGATCTCGTCCCCAGCTGCTTGCGCATAGTAAGTTTCGACGGTCGTTCTTCGTGTACACCCTCATTCTCTTGGTTCAGTGTGTTTGGAGCATGGTCGATAATTTCGGCGCATTGTTGCGCCTGGAAGATGATTTGACCAACCTCGACATTCCCTCGCGCGCGGAATCGGCGAAAGTCTTGAAAGAGTTCATGTTGTTGGACGGCGACAAGAAGGTGTCGAAGACTTGGCGTCACGGGCAGCCGATGAAGATCGAGACAGCGCCGACGGACAGCGCAGGTCGGTCTCTTCTCAATTCACGCGATTTATTCGTTTAACATGTCGATCATAGAGGACGTCCTTCGCAAAGAACTGAATCTGGAGGCGACGGTGGTCGACGAGACCGTGAAGGCGGCCCTCAAGAGGGGTTGGAGCGCGAGCTCTTCGAAGGATTGGCTGTCGGCGTGGTGGCGCAAGATCGAGTTGAAGAACCCCCCGAAGCAGCTGTACCGCACGACGGCGATCCTCAACTATCACACCGCTCCTTGGGGTCCGACGAGCGCACCTAGCGAATCCCGTGCGCGGAAGGAGACCATCACGTCCGCGATAGCGGAATATTGCATCGTCGTTCAGTATCGACTCCGGTTGTTGTCGCAGGATGGCAGCGCGGCGGGCCATTTACGGTCCGTTCTCGAATCCGCGATGGCGTTCGCCGTCGAAGAAGGTCGGGGCCGTCCTGGTCCTGTGTCCAGCACTTTGACGTGGCCGGACGGCATCTCATACGACACGCTCGCTGCAGCGGCGTGTGTGTTCGACATCGTCGAAGAGAACGCAAGGACGACACGCACGGCCGCCAGGCGCCAGGATCGCGATGCGATCAAGCGCGTCATCAACGCCGTCCAGTCCAGTCCCGTCGCATGGCCCGTCGACACAGATACCGACATGTCGAGCAAGCCACGCGCCGTTCGACCCGACGTCGCGGAACTCCTCGAAGAGCTCGTTAAAGTGCGTTCCCTGACAGTCGCTCTATATCACACCCTCACACGTTCGTTGTACTAGACTCTCGTTAAAAGTGCCTACGAACGGCGCGAGAAGATCGTCGATCCGGATGCCCTCCAGAGCGACGACTACGAACTACCTGAAGAAGACAATTTCAAGTTCGATTTCTTGCACGACGCGGATGACGAGCTGTCGGACGACGAGAACGCACTCGAGGAGGATGATACTCCACCGACAACGCGCACCGGCACCGCCATATCGTGTCTTTTCTCAGCCTTCTCCGACAAGAACACCGCTGAGCCCCCCGCAGGATCGTCTCAACCGACGACGATTGCAGGTGCGTTTTCTGTCCTCCACTCCTTTCAGCATCACACATCCATGACAGCGTCGACGCGTGCAGCAGCGAAGGCACGCGCAGCACCGTCTGATCTCGCTCGCGCACCACAGCTGTCTGAGATGCGTCCCGAACCACCATCCATGGACGTTGATACCGACGACGCGCCGATGTCGAGCTCCATTCCGAATCCTTGGGATTCGGATATAGGCCAAGAGACACGCGACGTCGTGATGGTCCAGGCGACGCAGCCAGCCGACGAAGATGTCGCCGTCCCTTCCGCCGCCGAGGCGAACCAAGGTGAATCTATATTTCACCGCGATTCGACATACATGTCGAATCGCGGCACATTGGTGTACCCATTCTCCTCTATATCATCGCCGCGATTCGACACATGTGTCGAATCGCGGTACATTTATGCATCCACTCTCGTTTCTCGTATCGCCGCGATTCGACATAGGTGCCGAATCGCGTTGATATGTTCCTCTTCTTGTATACGGGTATTCTCGACCCGTTCACAGTCTAACCCTGTTTCCTTTTTAGGAGATGCCGCCGGATCCGCTTTCGTCGTCGACTGTGCGTATTCAATTTCTTTTACCGTTTTGCATTTCGACTCTTGACTTCTCCGTGTAGCCCTCGCAGGCGCTATAGGCGACCTTCGTCCCTACTCCCCTGCCGCACAACCTGCCTCCGATCGTCGTATGTACTCACTTAGCCATCTCTGTCGCCGCGTGACTCTCGCCTTTTCTGCTTCAGATCGCTCCACTCCCGCTTCCTCCAAGGCACCCACCCCCGCTCTCAGCGACGAGCCCCCTTCCAGATCTCGCTCTCGCGCTCGGCCCTTCACTCGCTCCGTCAAGGCACGTGGCAAGGCGAACCAAGACGACGAAGGTGCCTCCACCTCCTCGTCACCCCAGAAACGCCAGCATCCTCGCGTTGGCCGTGGAAATCACATGTCCCGTGAGTACCCTCACTTCCCCTTTCGCATCGCATCTCATCCCTCGCAACATCCAAAGCCCCTTCTCGTCCTCACGTCCAGAAACGCCCTCGTCTCAACACCGCAGGCGAGCGTCCGGCTGCTCCTTCCTTCCCTTCCATATCCGACGACATCGACGACGACAACCGCGACGAGGAGGACGATGTTGACCACGTCGAGGAGGAGGAGGGGCTCGAAGAAGAGCATGTTCAGCTCGCCATGTCGGCCTTCACTCAGCCGTGACCGTCCGTCCCCTCCGTACGATTCAACCCTTTTCGTTGTACGCTCGTACTGCCGTCGCTGAAACCGTTGTCCATTTTGTACGTATATGTCATTGTACAATTTATGTCTCGTTTAGTGTCCTCGCCCGTGTCCGCGTCCGTCTCAATTCGATCACGAGTTCGGTACGTATTCACCTCCATGTCCCGATCGCTTGTCCCCTTTCAGCTGCCCCGCCCCGACGAAACAGCCTGGACCGGTCTCAGTGTCCCCGTTCACCCTGAGGCATGTCGGTCCCACTCCCTCGTTTCTCTTTCCAACGAATCTGTTTTTTTTCCCTTCTTTCGTTCCGTCTCGTTCTCTGTCTTCCTCACCTCCACAGTACAAGTCCAAGTCTCCCGCTCGTCCTCATGTCTCGTGCAGACCTCATCGATGTCGACCTTCCCCGACGGTTCCAGGCGGCCGCTCTCGAAGATTCCATCTCGTACGTCGTCGTTTCTCTCCCCTCGTGCTCCTGCTGACTTGCACTCGCACTCGTCGTGACGTTCACACAGCGTTCACTCTTCGTCCGGACACGAGTCCGACCTTCCCCTCGATCACCAGGACCACCTCCTCCATCGTCCCGTCGCAGACGCCCCCTTCGACGTCGCACACATTCCCGATCACATGCACGCCGACGACCCCTACGCCCAGGCGGTCGTCGACGATGCCATCATGCGTAGCACACGTCCTGATGCCCCAGACCCCGACTTCGAAGCTGAATTCAGGACCTGCCCAGTCGTCCCGGTCTTCCTCTCCTCCTTGAGGACTCTCTTCGGACAGAAAAACCATCGTGCTGCCATCAACCTCCTCAAGCAGCGCTGCCCCATCATCGTCAACCCTGACCTTCTTCTCGACGCTGCCAACGACCACGTCATTCCATCCATCCAAGGCCACTTCGTCGACTTCATCCTCTATCTCGGATCTCGCCTTGGTCTCGACGCCATCCTCCCATCCCCAGCCGTCCGACACAACCACACCTGGCACGTCGACCTCACCTTCGCGAACCTCTTCAAACCATGGCCAGACACTCACATCTCACTCCCCTTCTCCACCACAGGGAGAATGCTGTACATCGGCTCTCGTGCTCAAGAGGAGATATGGCTTTCCTTCGTCCCAAACGCCTATGTCGAACTTCCCAACGCCCCTCCGGACATGACCCCGCTCTCCAGCCCCACTATGTCCTCCACTTCCACCGCCCTCTCCTCCGACCATGCCTACATGGTGGTGATGTTCTTCGCGTCCCTTCTGGCCGACATGCGTTTCCAAGACATACATTGCAACAACGCTTACCCTGGACCAGAGCCATTATCCACACAGTCCATATCCCGTGTCACCGACATCCTGTAAGTCGTCCCCATTCCTACTAGCCCGGTTGGTGTGACGTTCTCATGTTCATCATCTCTGTCTCTCATCCATAGCGGCAGACTGGGCGAACGGAACAGGCGACTTCAGTTCACTCTGGAAGACGCACGCCAGCTCCATCTGCAGCTCGTCCGTCGTTGGCACCTTTGGGTACACGACGCCCCCAGGACATGGAAGACCGACGGCTTCCTCTCCGAGAACACCCCCGTTGCCCTCACCGTCAGATATGGCCAAAATCAGCCCATCTGCGCCTCCCCCATCGACGACGACGCGGTCCGTCGAGAACGACGTACCTGGGACATGGATCGTGATCTCACCCACATCCGTCTCATGACCTTCTCTCTGGCACACCACGTCCTGTAGGTCTACATTCCATCCCAAGTCATCACTCATGCAGCATGCTGACCCAGCCTCCTTGCATTTCATTTCGTTCCCAACGTCCTTCCACCAGCTTCAGAGATGTCCAAGAGTGGACGAACCTCTCTGGGCCTGTCCTCCACCATCTGTACGACGACCTCTACGACCTACCCCCCACAGACCCCCAGCACGTCCGTGTCGACCTCCGTCGCCGTCAGCATCGACGAGGTGGCCACGAATTTCCAGTATACAATGCAGAGGGATTTCGCATCCGCAGACGGCTCCCAAAGACCTTCGTCGAGTCTGGCGCCCTCGCAGACCTCACCAAGATCGACAGACTCTTCCCTCCGGACGAGAACGGTCGCAACACCCACCATGCCTACCCTCTCGCATTCACGAAGAAGTTTGGAAACGTACAGGCCAAGAGGACTCTCTCTCCCTTCGACCACGTCCTCGGACACATCAACGCCATCGTCGCCCCTGCCCTCCATCCCGAGGACGAACATGCATATCTCTTCGGAGACGACGTTCAGCATGGTGCCCCAGTCCTCCATGGAACACACTCGCAGATATACAACGCGGTCTCTCACAGAGTCCGCGACCAGGCCCGGTTCCACTACGTCCAGCTTGGCCTCGCCACCTCGGTCCTCTCTGGCACCACTGCCAAAACGACGCAAGCCAAACGACGCTTCGCTCAACGCAAGCAACATTGCCTCGACGACCTACCCCATCGCAGGTTCGCCAGCGCCCTCAGAGGCGACGATCAACCCCAAGCCCTCCGCATCGAGCAGACGTTCGCCCTCGACGTCCACCGCCTCAGACCAGAACACAGAAACGGAGCGTGAGTCCGTTCCTTCTCTTCTCGCCGTCGGCCATCCCGCTTCGCCGAACGCTGACCTTCCCTTCTCTCGCTGACCCCCTCAGGTCTGTCTACAGCGAGGTGATAGCGACCATATGTAAACAGCTCTCCCACCCCACCGTCATAGACCCCATCAAGCATTGTGTCCAGCCGTTCAAACGAGACGTGAGTCGCTCTGTCTCTGTTCCGCTCACTGCCTTCGAGCGGTGAGTCGTGTCGACCCACGTTCTCAGTGACATGACATCCCTCTCTCGCTACCCACCCACCCAGGTCATCCCCAACTTGTTTAACTGGACTACGTACCCGATCACGTCTCTGATCGATCTCGTGTGGAACCAACATCGCCCCGACCTCGTTCTAGGGAAGACCATCGACCCCTACCACATCGAATTCATGTCCATGCTCGAACGTGCTCTCAACTACGCCCACACCGGTTCCGCCAAGGTCGTCTCCCGCAAACTCATGCTCCCACATTTCCTGTCTCTTGGGATATTACACGACGGCGTCCCTTGTCTCAACAAGAGGCTGGTCGCCTTTCCCGACCTGATGTCCAACACCCTCGTCCTCGACACGAACTACTGGCCCCGTGTCCCTCACAACAGACACCCCCTCATGGGATCGAAGCGAGTCCAAGAACTAACCTACGGAACTGCACACATGCAGGTGAGTGTCCCGGAGTCCCACGTCCTCGACGCGTCTGTGTCTGTGTCCGTGTCCTGGACACTCCCCCACATTTCCCCGCGATTCGACACCACCATCGAATCGCGGCGAATCTCACACCCCAGTCTCGACGTCTTCCTCGTCTCATACAACTGTCTCACTGTCTCATCCTCGTTCACAGCAATCCGAAGCCCGTTTCATCATCCTCGATACCGTCGAGCACCCTTCCGCCATGCCCCAACCGCGTGATGGACCCGTCTCACAAGACCCATATGCGTACAACGATGCACTGATCACGCAGGTCTTCGAGACCGCCGTCCGGGTCTATATAGAGGACGTGAAGAACCTCGTCCAGGCGGCGATCGAAGACGAGCTCAAAGCCCTCATCGCCGGCCCTCGCGATCACGCTGCCAGACATGTTGCCAGGGCACGCAGGGTCTCCCTCAAGACGTGGACGAAGTCCAACAACCCCCTCTCCTACGAGAAGGACGAGTTCCCCCATCTTCTCGCAGCCCTCGACCCCGATCGCACGAACAACGGCCTCGCATTCTCCCTGAAAGCCCCGCCTGGCGAGGGCCGTCCCGTAAGCTATTTCGTGGACAAGATCGTCGACGGCGCCAGCAAGCGTCGCGAACCCCCTTTCATACAGGACGGCATGTTCCAACCCATCCTCGTGGCCGCCATCGACATCCTCTCTCGACTCGCCCAACGTCGTCACTTCATGAACGTCGACTTCGACCCCATCCACGTGTTCAAGACGGTCCTCGCCCGCGTCGTCTCCAAGCTCAAGATCAACCACGTACCTTGGACCGAGCACAACCCCGATCCGCACGCCCCCGGTCGAAGGTCCGCCCGCATCGTCCACACCGTCTGGCTCCCTCTCGGCGCTGCAGAACCCACGCGTCTCGAGCACACCTCGCGCGTCCTCACCGCCCCTCAATCCAGAAACGCCCAGCTGCTCCTCAGCTCGGATCAGATCGCGCTCCGGGATTCCCGCGCGTCTTGGTCTGCCTGTCGCCACAGGATATCGAATCTACACAAGGTGCTCCACAAATCCGTGCTCCCTTCGGAATGGGCCATCAAACAGGCTTCGATCCAGGACAAGGACACCTTCTCCCTTGAGGTATACACTTGGGTCCTCGTCAACTACGACCCGCTCAACCGCCCTCTCCACGCCCTGGCCCTGTTCGTGGCCCTCGTCTTCGCCGGGATGATCCCCCGCGTCTTCCCTCCACGCACTCTCGGTGCACCGAGGCGCTCCACCACCGCACAACTCACCACGCACGTCGCGAATCTGCCTTGGGAGGAACGTCCCGAGAAGAAGGGTGCGTCCCTCGCCCCTCCCTTCATCACGATGGTGTCCGCCTTCCTCATCTCCGTGATGGACGAGCGATCTCCGTTCGCCAGAGCCCTCAACGACATTCATTTCGGAAACGCGACCGTCGCACAGAAGAACGACGTCAAGTCGTTCTTCGACAAACACAGTACGTACGTACGTACGTCGTCCCGCAAGCGAGCTGACCCTCTCTTTCCACGAAAGCGTGCAAGGGGATATCCCTCATGAACGTCGTTCTGCGTTTCAGGCTCGCCATCCCCGTCACGACGAAGATCTTCAAAGGCGCGCGGTGGAAGCTGGACATGCTGCCCATCTCCAACGACGAGATCAGCGCGAAATGGGCTCGTATCAAAGCCATACTGTCGACCGACACTCTGTACGGGTCGTACGACGCGGTCGTCGGTCTCGTCGGCGAACACACGGCCAAATCTCTCCTACAGAACGGATGGGTACAGACGCGGGGTCGCATTCAACGGTCCCCGGACGCGACGCGAACGGCGCTCGGAAAGCGTCGACAACCCGACGACGAACATCCGTCGAGCGACGATCTCGTCGTCATATCTTACGATACAAGCATCGCAGGCCCATCTCGTTCCAGACCCCGTATCGTATAATAGCTGTATAAATTACTTGATGCATGACAACAGATAGGTGGATGGATAGCACATGGGCGCCATAAATAATGACGTGGTTGTGTACCGCGATTCGACACACCCGTCCAATCGCGGCGAAATCTATTGTCGTCCGCATCGAGGAAATATCCCACGCGTCGACGTGGCGTCCAGTTTCGCCGCGATTCCACACACGCGTCGAATCGCGGCGAAAATAAACATCGTGGGTCGTTCGCCTGTGTTGTCGTTCTGTATCCGGAGAGACGCTTGGACGGGACAATGGGACTGTGGTGCATTGTATGGAATCAATGCGGGAAGAATGGTTGACGTGTCTCTACATTGTTCGTTCGACAAGGGACAGTGGACACAGTCCACTTTATCTCGCATCATCAACCCCGCTCGGCTATCGTCGGCGTATAAATTCCGTATCAGATCGTTCAACAAACGCCGACCACACCGCACCCCTTCCAACGTTCTTGATCAAATTCATCACCATGCCTATGAACATAAGCGTCAAGTCCCGCCGCACGTTCAACGAAACCATGGAGAGCCCGACACTAACAACCCCTGACGAGAGTGACATGTTTCGGACATACGATCGCATCACCGGTGAGATATATATATCTTATCCATTTCGTATATCATGTAACTCACCGACCGAACGCCCAACAGTCCGCTTCGCACCCGACGAAGGCGATCATCGAGAGGGTCGCGTGTGCGAGTTAACTCGCGGCGAATGGTACGTACATCACCCATTCTCGTCGTCGTCACGTCCTGATAACATCTTCACAGCGTTAAGATCAACCACGCCGGACTCGACGAGGACGAGGACGTCCCAGCGTTCATGGACCATTGGTTCGGAACGATCGTCCAGCTGCATTTCAACCCACGTCGACATGGCCGTGTAAGTACACGTCTATCTATCGATATATATTTCATCGCTGACCATCATCGCACACAGCTCGTCATCTGGGCCGAAGTACGATGGTTTTATCGCTCCGACGATCTCGTCGACATGCGACCCGAGTGAGTGATATTCATGCACATTTCTAACGCTAACTAACTCACGACAAACCACAGCATCGCTGCAGCCATGCTGCCGACCGAGGTCGTTGACAGCGACCATGTTTCGTGGGTCGATTTTAGAGTTATACAATGTAAGTCGTTTCGTTTCATCGACATCGAAGTTCGCTGACGTCGATACTCACAGCGCGCGTCAACGTCCGCAGGATTCGCGACGATCGATGCGACTATGTCGGCCCATCTTCGACTATCTCCTTATTCTCGCGATGGACTGCCCAAACGCAAGTACGTGTGGCCCGCGACGGTGTCCAAACTCTGACCAGTCTCGTTTTGACGGTAAGTCCTTCGATCCGTCCCATTCCGATATCATCTAACATGTGTTCAGAAGTACTCACATTGCGGAAACAAGGAGTGCGATAAGGCCATATACGACCCTCGACGAGAACAACGCTGGTGCCGCCGATGCAAAGTGTGGATGCACATACAGTGTCTCGAAAACGACAACCTCCATATAACGCAGTCGGACGCGATGGCGACCATCGACTCACCCCCGGACGACGACAATCTTTTACGACTGTTGGCGTATCCTACGGCACGCGGTGGGCCTCATTATTTCCTTGGGAACGGGCGCGATACTACGGCGCTGCATCGCTTGCACGTAGACTTCACGCGCACGGGGGTCCTACCGGATGAGTGGGAGGATAACATCGATTCTGATCGTATTTGGCCGGAGGGAGTCCCTATCACGTATTACACATGTATCTCGTGTGTAAAGACTTGGGTGTAGGTAACAATGTCCGTATGTAATATGTCTTTTTGTACCAATCGACATGTGTATCCATCCACCGCGATTCGACAGTAGTGTCGAATCGCGGTGGATGGATACATCGGTGAGTGTTGCGGCGCATTTCACCGCGATTCGACAGTAGTGTCGAATCGCGGTGAAGTAATACATTTGTGAGTGTTGCGTCGCATTTCACCGCGATTCGACAGTAGTGTCGAATCGCGGTGGATGGATACATCGGTGAGTGTTGCGTCGCATTTCACCGCGATTCGACAGTAGTGTCGAATCGCGGTGAAGTAATACATTGATGAGTGTTGCGTCGCATTTACCGCGATTCGACACTACTGTCGAATCGCGGTGAAGTAATACATTGGTGAGTGTTGCGTCGCATTTCACCGCGATTCGACACTACTGTCGAATCGCGGTGAAATACTGTGTGAATGCGCGTAGGGGGTGATGATTCTGAATGACAGGATCGTCACCCCTTTACGCATATTTGCGACGGTGTGTTGTTCTTTCCTTACTTCACCGCGTCGATTGCATTATCAGCGTTATTGTCTTTTTTGGTTATTGTTCTATTGGTTCTATTGGTCATACATATGTATTATTCATTTGGATCAAACGTTATCGTCGTGTCACAGAATGTGTCAGGACGTTACTAGTAATTATGATCCGACAGAGATGTAGCGTGGATCGTGCATCATGCGTGTTTGTTTGTCCGCCGGGTGTCATGCGATGTGTGCGTGGATCGTGACTCTGTGGTAGACGGTGGTGTCTGGTGGGTGCTTACGTAATCTGTATGGGTCGCAGGCACTGTAGCTTGGTTTTGTTGATGTGCTCCCCCTGGACAACCTACCAGCTTGCCCACCAGATACTGTATGGCGTTGAACTCATCCATAAGACCTGTCTGTATTAGACATTCATGGCAGGAAAGCATTGAAGACTGAGTGATGTCACACATGAACCTTTTGTGCTAGCGATGCAACTAACTAACCGTCCATGAAACTAGTGATCAAATGACATCAGAAGTCTGCTGTGTAAGGAGAGACATAAATATGATATGCTAGAATGGCTGGCTTCATAGGAGGAGAGGGAAATACCCATGGAGCGATGAGACACTAGGAAGTTCTACGGCGGTTGTGCTATAGGTTTGATGGCTGACAGTGTCGATTATATTATATTATATAGTATTTCCGAGAGTAGACATTGCATGGAGGGATGGAGGGATGGATGGAGGGATAAGGAGAAGGAGAAGGATGGTGTTAGGGAACTTGTATAAAAGGTTATATATGAGTGAGTGAGTGAGTAGAGTATGGTGAGGTATTTAGTCTCGACCTTTCGTCTATCATCGACTCGGTGAGTATGTAGATACATGTCAGTTTATGATTTCATTTTCACGATTACTACTGAGTGAAAAGGTAAGTCTATACTCATATTATGTACAGGTTATAGCTATGAAAAGACATGTTTCGTAGGTTATGCAAAAGTAATACATGTACTTTTTAATCAATAAATTGAAGGATGGTGGTGATGAAATGAAAGGCGAAATGAGATGGTTATGAGATGATGATAAAAAACATATAATGCAGACATGAAGAGAAGAATATAATAGATACCGAGTGTTCTGAGAATAGGATTGAATTAAGTATATGACTGGAACTGGAACTGGAACTGTAGTGAAAAGAACATGCATGGTTCAGCAGAGTGAAAGTGAAGAGGGAAAGTAACCTAAATAAGCTAATAAAATAAATAAAAACTGTAAGAAATGAGAAGAAATGTCAGTTGAGTCATGATAACCAATATGTGACATCTTATAGACTAAGAAGAAGATCAACCTTTGTGCCTGATAATTTATATGAAGGTGGGGATAAGCTAAGTAGCGGGAATTTATTTGGATATAGTTATTGAATTAATGATGATATTTATTGATAAGAACTTAGTACTACTTTACTTCGACAAAGCTAAGAAGTTTACTAGGAGAATCCTATCCTTCTTACCCGTGCTTCACGCCCTGTCAAGCAGGTCGCGCTAGCGCGCACTTTCCCGAGCGCGACCTCCGTTCGGTGAACGCGTACGCTAAATCATCGAGCGCGCACTTTACATTAGCGTCCGAACGTACTGAATCATCGAGCGCGACCTAGTCAATACCATCCGAGTGTACCAAATCATCGAGCGCGACCTTGGATTAGTGAACGCGTACACTAAATCATCGAGCGCGCACTGCTGGTCAGTGTCCAAATGCACCAATGCCATCGAGCGCGACCTTGGATTTAGTGAACGCGTACACTAATTCATTGATTACACATCCATTCTTGCCACACAAATGATATCACCAAACACAACTGCACACAGGCTTACATTCACAGAGCTACACTATACATTGATGATTGCACTACATGCAAAGACTTAAGAGGTATGGTCCATTGCCTGCTCAGCGTCTTTGGTATGGTCCTCCAAAAGTTCAAGCATGTCCTGCTTCCACTCTTTCAATCTGGATGCGACCAATTTCCCCACTACCAGATCATTGCTCCACTCCTTCCTCAACCAATTGACCATCTCTTGAGGGTTAGGACAGTTTACTTGACTGTCCAACCATGATTTGAGGACTTGGGAGCGGCCCTCATCCAAAGCCAGCTTTTCAAACATGTTTACCAGCAGGGAAAAAAGACCATTGGTGGGGCTGGGTTGTCCCCCTGCAAACAGCTCTGCCTTCAGCTCCTTCCATTCATGATCCCTTTCTTGTGAAGTGAAGGTGGTCTGAATAATTTGAAGCTTCTGGAAAAGAGTTTCAAAGGGCATCGTGTGAACACGCTTCGCTGCGTTCCCTTCGTCGTCGCTGAAACCACTTTCTGGAGCACTATGTTTGTCTGGTTGATGTCAGCGCAGGTAGGCCATTCCAATGGAAACCATCGCTTACCAGAAATGGGTGTCGTGGCATTGCTGCCCGTTCCACTGGTGAAAGACACCGCCTTTGCCTTGCCTTTGCCTGTATATCAAGAAATATAGAATATTAGTGAACGCGTATACTAATAATCTGAATTAATGACCTTTTTGGTTTGAGGATGCGCTTGCACCCCCGTCCATTTCATCGTCCGAGTCATCGAACACGAACGATGCGCTCGCTGCCGGCACCCGAATCTTAGCCTTTTGTAATTGGCCCAGACGCTTGCTCATAAGCTTCGCTTGCTGAACCCGAGCGTGATTCAACTTTGTCGTGTATGACACGGTGGATGAGAGTGAACTGGGACCCAAGCCTTCCTTTCGAAGCTCCTCGTCATCACGAGCGCGCCAGAAATCGTTTGCTTCGATGTCGGTCGCAAATTGGAGCATATCGAAGTTGGAGCCAAGTCCCAGTTTTGCGATGGCAGCCTGCATTTCTTCTGGCTGCAAGGGAAGATTGAGGCTTTGGGTTGGGTCACGGACACGCGAGACATGCTTGTAGGAGAGTACTGCCAACGACTAGAAAAGTAATAAGGCAAAGAAAATGTATGATATTAGTGAACGCGTTCATTAAAAATCGAATAAATGCTTACCGTGAGGAACGGCTTCAGAGTATATACGAGGGATGGATCCAGTCTCCTTTCATGACCAACCTTCATCGAACATAGACCGTCGGATTGCAGGATATCGACGATCTGCTGTATCTTGGTCATGTTGGTAGTCTCCAGAACAGGCGCACTGAGAGCACGCGCTGTGCTCGTCCCCAACGTCTCCTCTGTGTGCAGAACTGGCATGTATTCCAGAAGTGGATTGGAAGGGTCCACCTCGTGCGCCTCCTTATATCCGTCCCACACTTTGATCGCTTCTCCGCTGCTTCCGGACGGGACAAAGGAATTGAACAAACTAACCACCTCACTGCGTAGATTCCATATAGTGGGCAGCTGAAGAATGTCTTCCAACAGGGCGACCCGTTGCCCTGCCATGATCGCCGAGTTGATCAACGTCTTTCCGAAGGTGGTGGTAAGATGCCACGCGAAGGGCGTGACACGGAGAACCTTATAGGCCAGCTCGAACGCTTCAGTTCGATCCACAGACATGCTCGCATCCTTCATTTTGGAGTATGCTTGATCGGCGGCGAGTGGTCGATATCCGGTCGTGAAGTTCTTCTCCTTAAGGGTCGCTTTCCACGCACGCAAGAACACCTTCCAATGCTCCATCCAGATGTTTTCAGCGATGGGGCTATGCCACTCCTCGATCTGTTTCTCTGTTTCGGCTGTCCACGCAGCGGTGTACTGTTTCGAGAGCGCCAGCATCAGCTGGGGGAGGGTGGTTCGGCGCTTGGGATAGAGGAGTTCGATGAGCTAGGATGGTATGATTTATGAATGGCCATAATTGAACGTTTTCTGAAAACTAACCTTGCAAATGCAGGTTTGCTGCACAGTCCTATCTGTGATGCCCAATTGATTATTAAGAAAGGCCATCACTCCTTCCCAGATACAGCGCCATGCTCTGCTTCCTCCACGTTGATGCTTTAAGGGATAGGTGACCAAAGGAAACACCCAAGAGATAATCTAAAGAATATTCAATATATTAGTGTACGCGTTCACTAATAATCAGAATAAAATCTTTTCATTGCTTACCTCGACCAACGTATCTCCATAATTAGTCTCCTCGCCTTGTCCTCGTTGACCGATACGGATTGCAGTCGTATTCCAGCTCGTCATAATGCTGGGAAGTACGAGTTCGGTAAACAGGGGGTACGGTGTGCTCAGCACCACACGGGGTTTGTTGGTGGGATGGAACCCGAGGAAAAACCAATGAAGCTTGGTAATAAGGTTTCTGAGAGCCGGTCCTGTGATGTCGCCAGGAGAGAGGTCCGCGATGGCCTGCGTGGTCGTTCGTTCTGTACAGGTTAGAATCTCTTTTTTGTACGCTATGTAGTTCTGTGTATATAGTCCAGATTCCGCTTCTTCTGCACTACCAAGTAAATGCATAAAGGGCGAGAGTTTGTTCGAGAACGCATTGTCCCACTGAACAAGAAGTGATGGTTGGAATACCTCCAGAATCTCGTGATATGGTCCATATTGGCACGCTGCGAGCTGTGGACGAAATTCCTTCTCTAACACTTCGATCAGCTTCTGCTGATTCCTTTCGTCGTCCACGTCGCTGCCAGGTCCTAAAACTTTTTCTGCCATCTCGAGAATAGATGGGAGTTGCACGGGCGAGCACAGGTATTCGAGCACGCTGAGCATAGGGTCCACTGTAGCACAGAAAAACTGGAAATAATGGGGAGATATTAGCGTACGCGTTCACTAATAACATATAAATTAAATTATGTATCACTCACACCACTCAGATTCGGATGAAGATTCTGATAGAAAAAGGAGACTGAAAAGAGCTGAGAGTGTTCGAAGAGGTCGAAGGTGAACAACCTCGTCAACGTAGCGACGAGACCAGAGTGATAGATGATGGTTGCGGGACGAGTGCTACTCTTGTCCTTGGATTGTTCCCACTGAGACATGATGGTGGCTTGAAGGGTGGCCTGCTCGTCCTTGGACTTGTCTTTCATTAGATGAAACAGATTCTTGAGTTTGTCGGTGTCGGTATCTTCCTTTGCTGGACGAATATGGTTGGTGGAGAGCCTGTGAAATATTAGGCTACTGTTGGCCTGCTCTTTCATGACATCTGATCAAAGTAGTTAGTGAACGCGTTCACTAATATTGGGGAATATTCCTTACTGTAGTCAAAGAACTCTACAAGCCACACCGCATTGTGGCTGAGATAGGGTCCAAGCTTGCGCAATATCTCTTCGGCGTCCTCTCTTTCACGGCTACCAGCTGCTGCCTTCTTGAACTGCGCTTGAGCCAGCTCAAACTGATAGGTCTCGGTCGCATATTCATTTCGAATCCATGTCGTGCGGTGGTTGCCATTGAGGAGATACATGACAGGCTGGGGGGCATTCGGCTCGGTTGGCAGTGCCCATTGAACGAAGTTGGAATACGTAGTTTGCTTTTTAACGTCGATGAGACCTTCCTTGATGAACGATGGATCAATCGCGATCTTGATGCTTTGATCCTCGTGGCGATTGAACAAGCCACGAGCGTCCTTCTCTTTGGTAATCTTCGTCAACAATGCAGAGTCCAGGGGTCGAGGATTGAACTGCTGGACAAGCATAGTTGGCCCACGACCTAAGTCATTCTTGTTGGCAAAGCAGACCAGTCCATAACCAAGGCGGCTTCTGTTGATCGCAGAAGCGACAGTGTCGTTCAGAAGTTGGGTCTCGAGCTCTGCTGCTTCCTATAAGGAATGTAATTGTCGTTAGTAAATGATTACCGATGAGGTGAGGTGTTAAAACAAAGAAATGAAGGGCGAAATGTAGCTTTTAAAAGATATTAGTGTACACGTATACTAATATTCTGATTATTCTGTATTTACGAATGAAATTCAGATGCACAAGAGGCAGAAATGGGTTGGAGTGACATTAGTGTACGTGTACACTAATATTCATATTTTTTTTATTTTTTTTTACATTTAAAAAAAGAATTAAAACGATCGAAAACCAAACCAATTACCTTTTCAGTGAGTTTGTGTGGTAAGAGATTTGATTTTGACTTTGGCTAAGGAATATAATGAAAAGAATGAAGTTTAGTGAACGTGTATACTAACTTTGTTGGTTGCTGATTGAGTTTGTTTGTTTGTAGATGTTGAAGACATAGTTGAGAGTCTAAATTGGGATGGTGATGGTTAGAGATCAAGAGAGGTCTAATTCCCAAATTGGGACGGTCATGTATATATACTTTAGGCCACAATTACTTACAGGTGTTTAACAATATTTGACTACCTGTTTTATTCTAGAGTTTGTCACATGTGTCTTTGAATTTCTATCATATGATTGATTGGGTGATGAAGATACAGATATCATGTTTTAAACTCAGATTGAAGCTGAGTTGAACTTGATGTCAAAGGTTGCACAGTATTTATTATGTCAGATTTGCTTCTTGTTCTGCTTTCTCCTCCTTCCGCATCAGGCATTTACATCATCTCATCATATTCTCCCACGCTATGTTCACTTGCAACAAATGTCTGGCCACGTTTACCCAGCGGAAACAATATTCTACACATCATAAAAAATGTGTTGTCGGATTAGAGCAGGGCAAAGTGACATTTTTCTTACAGGAAACTGACCAGCATATCACCATCTTACATAATTCTGATGGACTCTATGACTGTTACTGTTCCCATCAAGGGTGTCCTGGGAAAAAGGGTTTCACTACATCCGAAGGCATCAAGAAACATATGAGAAAAGTCAAATCTCATTGGATTGGCCCACTGTCGCCAACGGACACAGACGATGTTCATTACCCATCACATTCATGACATGCATATACTCATTTTGCTTTTGATCCAGACATTACGTGTATCTGACCAAATGCAAGGATGTGCTGAGATCGAAAATGAAGTACGTAAATAGGCCCCTTAGGGTTAGTGTACGTGTATGCTAATTTGTCTTCACTCTAGACTTCACATCGCTATCATCAAGGACAGCCATCAGCTACAATTGCTGAGCCTGCAAACGAGGTAAATAACCCCTGAGATTAGTGTACACGCACACTAATGGTCTTGATGTCAGACACCAGATGTTGTCAAGCAAGGACACTCATTAGCTGATGTTGTGGAGTATGGAAACGAGGTAAATAATCCCTGAAATTAGTGTACGCGTACACTAATTGTCTTCCTTTCAGACACTAGATGTTCCATACCAAGGATACCCAACAGCTAAGGTAACTGAGCTTGCAAAGGAGGTAAGTAACCCCTGAGATTAGTATACGCGTACACTAATTGTCTTCAACTCAGACACCAGACATACCTCAGCAACAAGACTCATTTACTGACATGGTTGTTAATGACGTTGAGGTATCTAACCAGTATGACAAGTATATCTTTCTGCTCACTGGTTGTTTAGATGATCGACATGTCTGACAATGATGCTGAGATGACCACAGAAGAGGATGAAGCAGTAAGAAACAGTTTTTGTTTGACATTAGAATGCTAACACTTGTGATAAGACATACGATCCGGCAGATGGATTGCTACATCATTCATATCTGGAAAGCATCAATCTGGTAATTGATCCAGAGTTGAATGCACTATGTTGCAATGTCTGTCAGATTGCCTTGCCTCCTCACTTTGTGACAGGTCATTTGGCCAACAAACATGATGGTTTAAAGCTAGATCAGGAGTGCTTTAATGCCCTGGTTGAAGCATTAAATATCCCATCAGAATTGCCTTTACCTTTGGTAACACGTGAGGGAGTCAAGCCATTCAAGGGATTGAAAATTCTGGAGGGCTTTGCATGTGGTTTGTGCCCTAAAGTATTGGGGCTAGAACGAAACTTGCGGACACATCATCACGAGTCCCATTCTGACGCTCCCATTCCGAAATGTTGGACCCCATGCAAGATGCAGCAGCTAGGAAATGGTGGAATCTTTCGAACACTCTGGCGTGTGTTAGCCCCAGAATCACCAACGCTGGTTGGCCCACGGTCCAACATCATTCAGGACCTACGTAAGCAGATCACACAAAATACGATCAAAGACTCTGCTCCTCGAGATGAACGACTTGTCTCACCCTGGTTGCGTACCACACGATGGCACGAGCACACCGGTAGATATGAAGCGAAGAAGTTATGCGATCTGGTGAAACTGCCAAGTTCGGAGGATAAGGATGGGTGGGTGCCAGGTATCAAGACCGCAGTACGAGCATACTTTGAAGAAGCGTTGGCATTATTGCCATTGACAGACGAGCTAGTATTACGGAAGCTCAACTCACCTGATCCTTTGATTGGGTAAGTGATTAGTGAACGTGTATACTAAATTGACACTGAATCATTCAATGAAGTGGTATAAATCATACGCCATTTCATCGCCATCAGGACATCAATACGATGAGCAAGTACGTCCAACCAGTGGTCGCTCTGCTTTGTCTGCTGCTGCGGTTACCCTCTCAAGATCACTACGACATGCCATTACCATCCACGTTGCAAGCACAAGCCGCTACATTACGAGATGCATTGATACATGGTTCAAATACTTCCCAAGCAATCCATGGGGTGTTGCGTGGGCTCTGGTTGACAAAGTGGAGAAGAACAGAAGAGAACCCACTTTCTTGTCCCACAGAACGACTACTGGCTCTGATCACGTTGGATGAAGAAGGTGGACACATAGAGCCACACGGCGTCAGTGGCTATCTAGCGAAATTTCAATACTGCATCCGCTTGACATGCCTAAAAGAGCTGAAGCATATATCCAAGGAGAGGTTGGAGGACGACGACGACGAGGCTAGCGACGAGCTTCGTCCATGGTTCACAGAAAACACGAACGCTGTGTTCAGCCGAATACGCTCGCTTCAACACCGAGCGTCTGCCATTGCATTGCAAACGATGAGCATGCCTCGCATCTGGTGGACGGATCGAACAGGTTGGAAGGAGCTGCTATACAAGGGAGACAAGATTCACCTGGATCAACTGCGAGCGATGTTTGCAGAAAGTGGAGAAAAGATAGTGGATCTCTGGAAAAAGAAGGTGCTGAGGGAGGTGGACATCAGGGTGGACTATGACCATCTGGCGGACGATCTGGCGAACCACGACGTGGGGTACTCTTTTGTTACAGATCCACGCAATGCTTGCCTCAAGAACCGAGATGCATTGGGAGAAGCGTTCATGGAGAAGCTGATAGACGTGTTTGGAGTTGTGCGGGATGGAAAGATGATCTGGAACCGTGGTGCGCTATTGCAATGGTTACGAGACTATGCGGAGTTCCAGTCGCATCTGTTGATGCGATGCGAGATGTTGAGCGGAGCGCCAGGTCGGGGGACAGAACTCACTCCGATGATATACTGCAATACTCAGCATCGTCCGCTTCGCAACCTGGTGATGATGGGAAAACACGTCACTATCCTTCGACGTTACAGCAAGACTGGAGCTATGACGGGGCAAGACAAGCTGATTCCACACTCTCTAGATGGAATCACGAGCGATCTAGTAATTCAATCACTGGCCCTAGCTCGTCCTTTTGCAGAACTGGCAGTGCATGTATGCCATCCAGAAGATCGAGCCATGGCGACACTATACCAAAGTCAACTGTTTGTGAACGTGGACAAGCTTTTCACCACGGACAATCTCAGTCATATCATGGCATTGACGAGCATTCACCACGTCAATTGCAAGCTGACAGTCAATCCATGGCGGCATGTTAGCATTGCTTTCAAACGCAAGCTGGCGAACTATACGGAGGAACTGCTGGACTTGGACGAACAGGAGACAGTGGAGGCGCTTCAAGCTGGGCATTCGAGGGCTACAGAAAATCGAATCTATGGGCTAAGTCCTGATGCTCTGGCTGGTGCTGCAGAAGATCTGCTTCCTCATTTTCTGAATGCCAGCAAGCAATGGCAATTGATCATGCATACGATGCCGGGAGGGAATGGATTAGCGTACACGTATGCTAACGCTGGTGAGTTTGAGCGTCTTGCAAAGGCTGGGGAGTTGGGAAAAGAAATGCAGAAAGAAATGCTAGGAAGGGATGGCACTGAGGTGGAGGGAGGAGGAGGAAAGGTTTCTGAAGAGAGGATTGCTGAGCGCATATTGGCGAAACTTGAAGACGAGGTGATGAAGAACCTGGAAAGTCGGTTGATCGAGAAGCTTGGTGCAGCCATCGTACCGATAGTGCAGTCAGCGATCAAAGAGAGCATGGCCAGCCATATGGCGTCAGAGCGTCAGGCATGCTCCATACCTCGACAGCCTACTAATCTGGACGGTCTAGAAGACCTGTATGATGAGCCGATGGCGCAAGGGATGTCATGTAAGCATGGTAACTGGAGTATAGATTGGATGATTTGACTGCAGATAACAGCGATGTCGATTGGACCAAAGGATATGGAAGTCGTGCCGAAAGCGAATGCAAGGAGCATACGAGGTGAGTCAGGGGTCATTTAGTGTACGTGTATACTAAATCGAGTGACGCAGCGAGTGGATCAGGGACGATTTCTGAAATGTCAGATGGTGAGTTAAGGATGTGATGGTGAAGATAAGATATGCATGAACTGATATAAATTGACAGTTGCAAACACGACGATGACTCTGACGGCACCACCAGGGAATCAGCTGGCTGGAGGAAATGGGCTGGAGATGGAGTGTCTTGGTGCGTTGAGACGACTGTTGAAGAAGTCAGATGGGACATGGGCGTCAGTGCAGCAACGAAATGCTGTGATGGCGGTGATGGAACACAAGACGGACGTGATGGTGATGTTGAAAACTGGTGGTGGAAAATCGATGGTGGCATTGATTCCGACGATCATGTCACCAGATAAAGGAACGGTGGTGGTGTTGCCATTGAAGTCACTGATGATGGATTGGAAGCGGAAACTAGATGAGATGGGAGTCAGATATCAAGTGTACGATGCGAAGGTGAACGGAGGACGACTTCAAGCAGGGATCAATCTGATACTGGTGTCTGCGGATCAAGCGATGTTTGGAGGATGGCGGAAAAGTCTAGCGGAGGTGAACGAGAGATTACCGATCACTCGGATGGTATTTGATGAAGCGCATGTTGTGCTACTGTCGAACGACTTCCGGCGATCGCTTGGACGAGTTGCGGAGTTACGAGAACATAGGATGCAACTGATTCTGCTGAGCGGAACGGTACCTCCTGGATCTGTTTCAGCATTGAAGACGATGTTTGGATTGCTGGGGAATGCTGTGGAGGTACGGGAAAGCAGCAACCGACCTGAATTGGAATATATTCTGGAGAAGGGGGAAGAATCTGGTGGAATTGCAGGGAAGATTGAGGGAATTGTGGAGATGGAGCGGAAAAAATGGAGCAGAAAGGACCGAGGACTTGTATTTGTTGCATACATGGAGGATGGAGAGAAGTTTGCACGAAAGGTATGTGAGTGTGGGGAATTAGTGAACGCGTTGACTAACGGGGAATGGAAACAGACGGGATGGCCATTCTATTGTGGAAGCAAGAATGTGAAGGACGAGGAGCGAATGGAGATGTACAAGGAATGGCGAGAAGGAAGAACGCCAGTGATGATTTGCACGAGTGCATTCAGCACTGGGAATGACTATGGACATGTGCGACTGACGATTCATTTCAAGATGGGATTGGAAATGAGCGAAGTTATTCAAGGACAAGGACGAAGTGGACGTGATGGTGAAATGGCACGATGCTATATTGTGCCATCGAAGACGGGACAGAAACCGAAGATTGGGCAGGAAAGTGTTGATCACAAAGGTCAATGGGAGGCATACGAGCATGTGTATGTGCATGGAGGTGGACGTTGTCTACGGTATGGAATGACGAAGTACATTGATGGAGAAGGGATGAGATGCGAGGAGGATGGGAGAAATGTACGATGCTCGAGCTGCAAAGAGAGGAGAGGATTTAGGACGGGGAAAAGATTACATGAAGAGTTGATGGGGAGAGAGAGGAAAGATGAAGAAGAAGTAGGGTTGAGAAGGAAACGTGGAGTTGGGGAAATGAGAGGGAGAGAAAGAGAAGAGGAGGGAGGATTTGGGGGTGCAGCGCGGCAGGCGAAGAAAAAGCGAATGGAACGACTGGAAGGGGTACTGGCGAGCGTGGAACGAATGCGAAGGGCGTTGAACAAGATCAAGGAGCATGGATGTGGAGTTTGCATGGTGATGGGAGTTGGATGTGAACATTATAAGCGGTCTAATCTATTTGGGTAAGGGTTACAATAGGGTTGTGGTACACTCCATCACTATTTAGCGCACACGCGCACACGGCGCATCTGCGCATATCAAGCCTGTGGTGCAGTATTAATATGTAGCGCATATGTGCACATAGGGCATCTGCGCACCATATGAAATTATATAACGATTACTTCTCGTACCTCGATCATATATCTTGTACGTTGTCCGCATTTGCGATCGCGGCGCATTTGCGGGAATTACATCTATAAATGCTATGGTTGAATACGTGTTATTGATTCAACATATGATCTGCACAGATGCGCCATGTGCGCATGTGCGATCAACAACATACCATATACACTTACTTCGCAGCGCCGCTTACATCGACACTAACTTTGCTTAGACATATTTATTAACATGGATCACCATACTTGCAGCTACAAACGACACATTCAAACATGATGATAGGTTTGTCTATGCATACACCGGAGGGTGTTCCGGCATTTGGATTCGAGATGGCAGCATGAACTGTCATCCGCAATGTGCTCGAGTTTCAGTTCGCCTAGTCGCGTCGCATGATAAGATAACACTTCCCTTGCTGCTCTTTCAAACACTGTGCTTTCTCAATATGTCCCAAGACCATGACAGCCTCCGCTTGCAGATTGAGGATGGCAGCTTCGACACATCCGAAGATCAGTGCATGGCTCATGACTTGGAAAATCGTGCTCAGGCTGACTCGGAGTCCCAACAGCTGTTGATAGGGCGAGAAGTCAACTCACCACCCCCTCCAATCCCTCCCGCTGACAACAGCAAGAGGAGAAAGCGCACAGGTAAGCCTGATAGGCTACATCACGATCATGATCAACCATGGACCATGAATGAACTGATCGCTATATGCACTTTAGCAGCGCAATCAGCTCCAGCTAAGGTGCTGACCAAGGCCATCATGTTTCTTCTCCACCTCTTCTCTGCATCAGAAATGAAGAAATTAGCCAATAAACATGAGCTACAGAGTGCCTCAATTCAATTCCACCATGGTGATGAGCCCTGGGACACACTCTCAAGACGCTCAGTTCTCAAATCGATAAACTATCCTGCTCAACTCCGACAGTCAATCTCAATGTTTACCAGAAAGTGAATGCAGAAACCAACACAGTGGGCGACATCAAGGATCTTGAGAGTGCTGCTGAAGTGAAAGAAAATAGTAATAAGGATCAGAATAAGGGCAAAAATGCGTAGCTAATCTCAATTTTACCACTACTTGTGCGCATATACTCATGATTGGTAGCTAGACCCAGTTGAACTTCCAAGTAATACAACGATCAGCAAGAATATTCAGCTGTTGCATGATACCTGGACCTGCAAAAAAACCCAAATACACTGTTATGTCACGCAAACAGGGGAGCACCTTGCACTCAGTCATGAACTTCTCAACTGTTGGGGATATAAGCTAGGTACATGAGAGTGAGTGACCAATAGTGAATGCGTGAGTCGCTGCATACCTCTGTTAGTTGATAGAATGACTGAGGAATGCGTGCAACATTAATGTAATGTAAGTAGTGAGCATGTCGTGTGAACAATGCACCCAAAGAGGTAATTAGACGTCAGATGAGATATGAAGTACTGTATATCAACATGAACTACCATGGTTTCTGTTAGGGAATGCTACTATCACAGCATGTCTGGGTATTTAATGGGACGGGAGTGCCTATACCATAAGTGTGACAACAGGACAATGGGTTGTTAGGGGGAGCAACTAATTGCGATTATTACTTATATTATTACTTGCAAACAATAACCAAAGTTCACCTAAAGTGCGACTGATAATGAATCCTTATGCCCTAAAGAGTACTAACACCTCATGAGTTACTGAACTGAATACAACGGTGCATGAAGTACAAGGGCTATCAAAAGGTTAGCGGTGAACGGCGGGGGAAAGTGAGAGTGATGGCGCACATTTGACGCGTTTTTCGGGTATTTCGCTAATCCTTCGCCTGACCGCTTACTTCGTTTGTTTCGCTTCACCCACGTGTTTTTCCTTTTATGTCGACGAAAACCATGTGGCTCGGCT
>JBBPRI010000255.1:0-26853 GCA_038092955.1 Boletus pseudo-olivaceus | reverse complement strand
ACCCCTCCCCCCCCCCCCCCCCCCCCCGGCCGCCCGGGGGGGGGGCCCCCCCAAAGCAAAACACGTACAAGTGCGACTGGTATAACTACGACATGAAAACGATGACTCAGTCCAGACTGGTTCATGCAAAAAGGGTATATACGGCGAGGCATGTCCGTGTCCACATTTTCTTGCCTCTCGCACAACCTCTCCAAGAGGCGTCATCTACATCCGCTCAAGCGGGCTGGATGATCAATTAGATCAAGAATCTAGAGAGAGAGAGAGAGGTATTAACAAAGAGAGAGGAGAAAGATAAATAGACACACATTCTAATTCTAACAATCAGATGGCGGCATCTGCGTGCGAATTACTCAATCCGCAACAGAACGCTACTATGACAAATGAACATGCGGGACGATACACGTAACAAAAGGGACCCACGTTGGGAATATTGTCTACCACCTACAAAAAACACTCGGATTAGTACGAACAATGGATACACGATGAGAACGGCATACCAGGGTATCGTGTTCCTTTGGCGCTTTACAGATAAAGGCGCCAGAGGCAATGACATCGCCATTTGGAGAGTAGGCAACGCACAACATATCCCGCGGAAAAGAGTACCGCGCCACCTCCTCCGCGTTCTCCAAATCCCATACGTACACCGTGTTTCCGCGCACGCTGGCCAGAAAACGACCGCTAGGGGAAACCGACATGCAGATGTATGGCCACAAGTGTGGCGCGGGGATGCCAGCCGTGCGATCGCGCCAACTACGTATTTGCGTGCCCGTGCGGGTGTCGTACATCATGAGTTGCCCGTTGGCGAGGTTGTTGGCGACGACGTGCAAGCCGTCCTTGGTCCATTCCAACGAGTGCGCTCGCTGCTTGATCTCGAGCGACGGTCGGCCAGTGGCCAAGTCCCATATCTGTATGCAAACGCCACATGCTGCGAGCCGCGTGTCGTCCGGGGAGAATCGTGTGCATCGGGTATTCCCCTTCCGAGGTTCGAGTACGCAAACGCAGCTCCCGTCCGTGGCGTTCCTCACCTCCACACTATCTGACATGTACTCCCTTTCGAAGGCATACGCCAAGAAGCGCGTATCACTGCTAAAATGGACGACACAGTGACACCGACTGATGGCAGGTTTGTCGAACGTATGCTCGACCCGACGACTGTTGGCGTCCCAGAGCAAAACTTGACCGCCATCTCTGTATGTGCCACCTGTGGCAAACTTTTTGCCGTCGGTGGAGACGGCGACGGTGGAGAAGTTGGTGAAGAAGCCGCCCCGGATGGCTTCCCCTTCACGGGTTTTCTCCTTGACGTTCCAGATCTGTAAACCTGAACCAACGACGGCAATTAATCTGGAGCCATCGGGCCAGAAAGCAATACAAGGTATGGGGGCTTTCTGTTCAGGGATAAGTTCTTCGGTTTGATAGTCTGTAGACTGGGAGGATGCCATGGATGAGAGAACGTCAAGAGAGAGTTGCAGGATCGGTTCCAGAGTAGAGCGGATGCAGATGGGCACTGCCACCCACAACCTCCAGTCGCATTACATCATGAATGCATGACCCTCCGATCGGGGACACAGCTTGGCCAATTCATCTAGTTTTTTTTTTTTCAGTTCCAGCACATTAATCCTAGCCTCAGGTCTGCTTGGGACTCGTTGGAACCGTACTCGATGTGCGCCAGAGCAACCAGACCATAGTAGCATTGTAGAATGGCACACATCAATCAAATATCGTGTCGCCAGCTCAGAGACCAATTTTCGGTTACGGAAAAGGAACGACGACAGTAACGAGTGGCCAGTACCAACCCAACCACCGGCGCCTCCTTCACGCATTGACGTTGATGGTCGAACAGCTAATGTTCACCAGACCGTTCTGATCCGTGCACGGGAGTAACGCAAATCAAACCTGACTCAAACAGCAAACACGTACGAATTGGCTGTTGCTGAGTCGTGCAACCGCAACCCGTACCGATAACACTGAGAGGCGTGCAAGTAAGACCGACGAGCGCGCGAGCACTTGTAGCAGTGTCGACGACGACAAAAAGATCGTTGGCTTGTTGTATCTATCCATCGGGCGAAAGGAATGAATTTCCATCAGCCCATGATGTCACATAGACACGTAGGCACAAACCCACCGTCTAAATGCCGTTGCAGCATTTGATAGAACCCGTGTTGTATTGGTCGCACCCTTCGAGGTGAGAGGCAGAGACATGCTGATGTTTTTGTTTTGCTTTGAACGAGAGAGACAGTGTGTGGAGCTGCAGAGGGAGGATATAGTAGACTTGAGTTCAACGGCGCTCCGGCTGGCTTTGTATACCCCAATAGAGCGTGACCCTGTTTTGCGACACGGCTGGTCGGAGCCCATCTCATAAAGAATCGACCCTCGGGCATTGGCCGTGCCTCGATCGCTCGACCAAGGGAAAATAGTACGTCGACACGCAAGGGCGCTACCCAACGTGTTACGCCAGCGTCCGAACGCAACACACGACTGCCTTCGCATCAGTTGTCACACGACGTTGGGCAGTGTAGGTGTAATGTTGACTCACCCCAAACGATCCCAACCACCGACACACCCGACCGACCGACCCCGCGCGCCAGCTTAGATATCCGGCCCTCAAGCAGGACGAGGTAGTGGCAGACCTCAGATCGGGACATATCTTACCATCTTCGAGGACCCGTTGAATGGACGCGCAAAGGTCGATCCTTTACCTGAGCCCACCTGCATATCACTTTGACGATATGGTATTGGTCCGGCCAAGGAGGTTGTTGACAGAACGTGCTCGTCCCGGAGTAGGTAGGCTCTAGATTTCACATTCCTATTTCGCGACGCCATACAACGTCGCTGAGACGAGCAGCGTCGTGTCGATGTCTGCCGCCAAAATGTGTTGGTAAACAACTGCGTAGGACGATGAGTCTATCATTTCGATATAGAACGCACTTGACGTGAATGGTGACTTGAACGCCATGTCGTGGTACGGTACGAACTTGCGAAGCGGTTCATTTCGCCGGGTCGGACGTTCCAAGGCCTCATATTTCAAACTCAGATTGCACTCCGACGCGGTTTGGCCATTTCGTGCGAACTTCTCTCTCAACAAATGCATTAAACGAAAATAATAATAATACTAATAATACTAATAATACCGTCGTGTGAGACTCATTAAGTTCGGATGACATCCCCGCAGTACTTGTCGTCGCCGATCTCCGAACGCGTGGAACGAGTCATTCACGTTCACCTTGCGGAATTCCCTGCAACATTCATTCATTCGGGAGTGCTGTACGATCGTGATGGGGTGTCATATTCTCATTGGTACGAATCAACGCCGGCATCTAACGATATGTTTCCAATGGCATAGTTCCCGATTATGCATCCGACGGTTTCTTGGCATCAATGGCCAAGCACAATTGAATACACCCGTTGAACGGTTCACCCACGCTTCACAGGAGAGATGGCCACTCGTTTGGCGCGTACACCTTTATTTAGATCAACTACTGCCCAACGACCGACATGAACGGCGTGGTAGCAGCTCCTTGTTGCTACCCATCGCGGAAACAAGAAATACACATGGGCCGACTATAGCTACAGCAGAATGGTGCCATTCCGTGCCTGGTGTCTAGTCACACGCGCGCAGCACAGTGATCTCCAGACCGAGGGATGCGGGCCCAAAATAGTGGCCTAGATCTTTCATAACATGGATGAAGCTCAAGGTATAACGTACTTGTAAGTTGTGATCGGTGAGTCCACGCATACGTAGTGCCATAACACGGACCTGTGCGATCCGTATGTCAGATACAATCATGAGTCATCACGACTCGATATCCCGGTCTCATCCTCTTTCACATCAGCTTCGACAACTCCAATCTCGACCACTGGTGGCCCGCTTTCATCATTGCTGGGCCTCTGTGACAGACTGGGCATTGCGATGAGGACCGCAACACGCACTGCAGGCGTGGACGTTGCGGTCGGAGATGAAGTGGGCGAAAATAGCGCTTGACTGGCCATCGGCGACGCAGTGGTAGGCTGTGGTAGTGGCGGTGATCGTCTCCTTGTAAAAGGTCGTATGAATCGTGAAGGGCGTGATGAAGGATCCACGGAATTCTCCGCGGAGCCTGCAACGGGCCCCTGAGGTGATAACGTGGGCTGATTTACATATGCGGCATAGACAGGCTAGGAAGCGGGGAACGAACAGGACGGTTAGCGAGCATGCTTCGTATGGTGTGGAGTCGCCTACCATGATGTCGTCCCACTTTCTGCTTTCGTTCTTCTCGTTCTCGTTCTCGTTCTCGTTCTCGTCGTCGTTTTGAGGCAGCCAGGTCTCCCAGAGCGTTGGCTTCTGGCCAATATCTCGCCTTCTCCTCCCTGCTGCTGAATCAAAGCGGCGTGGCAACCATGTTCCTGTTCGGATGGCCTCCTCGACTAAGCGCTGGTGACGCCGACGGAGGATCAGGCTCCGTATAACGATAGCAGATGATACAGCGAGGAGAAGGACAAGGGTAGCTACAAGTGCAGTGTATGATACGTTCGTCGGCGAAAGGGGGGTTCCAGTAAGGGGGTTGGTGAGGGTAGACATGGCGAAGAGAGACGAAGAAAGAAGGAAGAGGTCAATCACGGGTAGTTGTAGTGGGTGCGAGATCAGGGTGTAAGGCGCTTACCAAGAAAGGTGTATACTGTTGGCGGATAGATGCGCATGTGTGAGGTGGAGGTGCGAGGACAAGGGGGCCCGTGAAGTAGAAGGTGAATATGAGTTATTTCGTGCACAATCGATCGCACAGAGTGGGGAGAGTGGTATGGTGCGTCATGTCGGGTGACCAAATTGCAGAGCATCCGATACAGAACCAAGAGACGGGAAGCGGGGATGGTGTGGGTGTGAGAGCGCACGATCGAGTCAGTGTGAAAATTGGATGAACCGAGCGAGAACTCGATGGTGAGCCACGGTACTCACGGTACAGGGTTGCGTTGCCCGTGGAGTCGCCTGAGTTCTGCGTAGTCGTCGGTGAGCTAGCCGGTGAGCTTGCTGATGAAGTAGGGGACACAGAAGATGTTCCTGGGCGCGGGAGTGTCGCGGATGGGAGAGAAGACATCGTGATGGCGGACAGTTGGAGAGATCGCAAAGCGCGCGAGCGATGTCGTCTGCCTATTAATATGTGGGTTTAAGGATAAGTAAAACCGGAGAAATTAAAGATAGGGAATGTACAACACAAAGTGAACTCAACCTTATGGGGCGCCGGCGCCAGCGATGGATGAGTATGAGAGACTTGGCAGGTCTGCTCAGAATGGTGTTGTGGCCAAAGCTTCCGAGGCTGTAATGGAGAGATCCGCATTCGTAACCCTAACCTACAGGCTCACCTGGCCGTCGGAGAACGAAACAAAGCTTGCCATGTCGCGGCACTGATTAGATTATTCACTCTCCGACTAGCCATCAAATGATCCAGTATACCTCAATACTCGATGGTTGTGCCTGGTACAACTTCTCATAATGCATAAGAGAAATCTCATAACGTATTTTAGCCTTTGCTGGCACCAATGACTACATTTTGGTAATATACTTTATGAGATTTCTCTTAGGTATTATGAGAAAGTAGGAAGCCAAGTGGCTAAGCCCAAGCCCGAGGTCCCCGAGCTAAATTCCAGTATGGATCATGATAAGTTCCTCTAGGCAACCCCTGTTACAGGACGAAAGCTTCGGAAATGAAAATGATAATGTTGGTGCGGCGGACAAAATATCGCTCGGCGTTTGTGAGAAGCACCTAGGCTAGTTATATAAAAATTCCGGCCGTCCCGCTGAATCCATCCATGGCTAAAACCCCTCGTTCTCGTTCCTGTCGATTGGCATAGCCCAACATGTGTAACGTGCTGTAGCCGAGATCACGTATTTTCCGCGCTTGGCATGATGATATCATCTTCCAAGACGACTCTACAGCATTTCGCACTGGCAGCAGATTGCGGGGACATTTTATATGTCACCCACGTGAGTTCATTAACTGTATTAAGTAATAATTCGAGTGATTTTCAAAAAAAACATGTCCCCCCCTTCCGACGGATTGACCCGGCCTCAGCAAGTAAATGTTATCGGGTTGGGTCGGCCGTAATTCCCATTCCAGGGTTTAATTCGGTCCGCCCCTAAAATATGTTTTTAACAAACAGGTACGTGTCACGTTCCTCGAAGGCTTGGAAGGAATTTCAATATGTGTGGATGTGTACGTGTTCCCAAGACTACCCCCTAATCCAAAAACGAGCAAGGAATACTCTCATGCTGAGCCAAAGATCTCACGCCCTATTGATCTGAGCTTCAAGACCGACCGTCGACCTAGCCATCTTTACTCATAAATATCTGACCGTTACAACACAGAAGACGACTCAGACCAATCGAGTACCGTCCCTTAATTTGGGCTGTTCGTGCGTCACATGAATATCTAGTTCCGAGTCGTGCTCCTCACAAGGCACCATACCAATAAATAGTTATATTTCATGGTATACAATATTTACAACGCGCCTCAAGCGCAGAGGATATCAAGATATGCACGCTCATCCGGATACACTTCAAAGTAGCTGGGCAACTCTACCCAGACTGCTTCGCGTTCCTCCCTAGCCTTCCTACTTATCTTGGATAGACATACGCCACACATGGACTTGCCCAGTGACGTAGTGCCTGGTTTGCAAAGCCGCAACAGCTCTGCAAGGATATCCTCCGAGTTCACCAATTTCACTGCAGCCATTTTCCAAGCCGGTGCACAATGCACGTGGAGCCCAACGTGCTCAGATAGCGTACTCACAAAGTGAGCCATGTAGTTTGCCAACTTCTCCTTACCACTCTCCAGACGGCGCATCTCATCCTTGGAGAGGATAGACCACATGGCTCTTCGCATCTTCGCGAGCTGCGCGGATGTCGGGTCTTTGAGCCCAACCGCGGTGCTCTTCGTCTCCCAATCATTCTCAACTTTCATCCGAGAGAGCTGGTAAAACGCTGCCCCGATCCGCTTGGGTTCGATGACTTTGGCAATGCGGGCGTGGCGAATGTATGACGCAGGCTCTGGGACGAGTGCATCCCACGCGCCATCACTACCCCTTTGCTGATGCATGCGATACATGTGCGCAACACGACTCTCAAAGGCATCCCATTCGTAGATGCTCTTCGGCCAATCCTGCCGGATCTGGTACTCGATCATGCACCTGATATTGTCCGCGGTGTACTTATTCGCGAGGACGAGCAATGGGAACGCATCAGCGGCGTTGGTGGCCGTTGACCTCCGGAAAATCAACGTGCTAGGATGTGTCAGCGCATGAAAGACGGACGAGCGTTCGGGAGACAAGATAGGGGCTACTCACGTGGGGACGTATATAGCCTTGAAAAACCTGGCAAGGTCCGCAGGATCGTCCAACAGACGAACGACGGGAATTCCGTCAAAGTACTCATTTGCACCTACCCTGCGTGGAGGTGCCGCTGGCAACATGTACAGGCCAGAAAGAGCTTTGGCGTGCGTCGCGAGCACCTTGCGATGCAGTTTGAACAGGGATAGAGTATCACTACCCGGACGCTGGGCGGATATGATGATGTCTCCGTTGTCGAAGAACAAGTCAGAGACTTCCTCACAGTTCTGAATGGCTTCGTGGGTGCTCGACATCTTTGTGGTGAATGTGGTATGGTATCGAGCGTGGAGGTTTGAGTGCAAGAGGGGAATACCGTTGAGCTGTAGGAACAGCTGCCTTATTTGGTGATGGGATAGGAGCTCATATCAGGCCGGAGTCCGCCGCTAGGGGCTTTCATCTTAACATCCCCGGACATGAATGCATGACCTACCGACCTCGAACGATATCTCGCGGTCGACGGCGGTGGGTGCGACTTTGCACCCGGGTGGCCCGCCGGTGCAGTTATCTCGAAGCGGCTTGGCGACGTCCTGGTCCGGTACACTGAATGAGGGGAAGAGAGGATGCGGATAAGCATGAGGGGACCCGGGAGAATGGGATGAGAGGCGAGGTGTGTATGCGGTGAGAAGGGGACGAGGGTTTGGGCGAAAAAGATGTCGACGAGTCGGAAGAGGACGGATGTCAAGGCTGAAGGGAGAGTTGGGCCCACATCTGGGCATTCATGGAAGCGTGGTAGATCTGCGTGATACGTTTCGCAACGTTCCGCCGTAGTATATACTGAACCCTATCCAATGTCCATCCATCTTCTCCTATCGAACGAGTCGGTGTGTCTCCCCCACGCCCATCATCTCGACCCGGACGTGTCTGCGAACAAGAGCGGGCTAAGCTTCATTTTCGACAGCGCACAACGATGGCGCCGATTCGAGATTGAAGCGTTAAGAGTTTGAGTTTGAGTTTGGATGCGCGATAGGCTTGTGTGGATGATTGCATGACGAGTTTATCGAGCGTGAGACGAACTCGAGCCGAGCTTTGAAACGTCCCGACACGGGCCCCATCCAGGTTCGAACATATGGGTCTTGTCTGTGACGTGGAGACTCACCTCACCTCCAGGTTCTCTTTCCGTGGTGGCTTGCGTACCACCATGCCCAACTCTCGGTCTTTGAGTCCATCATTGCCCAGTAGACGTTATGGTGTCGATGCAAGAGGACGACTAGTCCGACCGAGTCGAACGTGTGTGACTGATGCTCTTCCATCGGTTTCAGAATGTAAGTATGGGGAAGTCGGGTGCATATGGTGATCGGAGGGCACGTGGTAAATGTCGGGGTCCCGGACCGAATTACCGTTGGTTGTATGGATCAAACCCAGGTGACAACAGAACTATCCGGGAACACTTCCGCTCGCAGTCGACAAGACACGAGGATGTCGACATTGACATGGCGGGTACGAAGACTTTGCTGGGTGTCGCATGGGTGGAAGGATGAGTACACGATAATTATTTAACCAAGGAAACATGAGTGGCGATACAGAAGGTACGTTCGGGTAGCTAAGGCCGACATGCTGAAAACATCGGATGATGTGTAGAGGAGATGTAGAAGGTGTATAATAAAGTCATGATCATACTCATGGGGGCTAGGAAGGTGGAATGCGAGGAAGAGGGATGGAACTAACTACTTGAACACACAACACTATATTGAGTTCTACGCGGGGGAAGACTCATCAACACGATTGCACGGGGGTGCGAGGATGAGCCAGCACACCTTGAAGGTTGATCGATGCATTGATCATCGTCTAGCGATGCGCTTGCGTTGTGGACCGTCCTCTTCTATATCCATCGAGTCTCCCGGTTGGACGGGCAATTGCACATGACCTGCGGAACGCTGACTTCTTGTCCGTCTCCTTGAATTTCCTGACGTGGAAGTGACTGTTGAAGGAGTACTGCTACCGGAAGGCGAGAGTACATCGACGGCAGCCGTCGATGGGGTTGCATCGAGCATCATCATGACAGCATGTCTGCGTTTCGCGCCTGCTGAAAAGTCAGTATCAGGCAGAGTAGTTATCGGAGTGATTGCGGGGACACGAAAGAGATTCTCTGAGGAGCCAAGGGGAAAGGAAGTGGATGATGCCAATGGAGTGGATGTAGTGTCGGAAATATCTTTGCGTGCATTGGATGGACGTGCTTTAGTGATGCGTGCATTGGTGCTTGTGATGGTTGGTCGGGCGGGTGTCATAGTAGGTGATGGAGACGACGGGTGATTTGTCAGATTGATGTTATTCGACGAGACAGGGGAATGAGGTGTGAGCGGGGCAGGCGGCGGCTGAGATGGGGTGAGTCATCTGTCGAGGTTATTCGATAGATGAGATCTTACAGGGCCATCATCTTGTCTATAGGAAGTAGATGTTGTCTGAGATGGTTTCTGGGACGAGGTGGAAGGGAACGAATGGGTGTCCTTGCGTGCATCTGAGCGAGTGGATGTCGGGGTGACTCTCGCACGTTCACGTTCCTTCTCGCGCTCCTCGTCCTCGTCCTCTTCTTCCTCTCTCGATTTGACTGCCTCCATCCTTGCCTCTATCCAGTCCAAGATGCGACCGACTGTCATCTCACCGTTACATGCGTTGTGGTCGGAGGGGGCGATGCCACCTGCGGAGACGCCTTGCTGAATCATGATCATGAGATCCTGACAGGCTGTCGCATAGCCAGCATTATACGCGCGTTTTGAAGCATGTCGGGAGGATCTGTAAAGGGTTGTGATGCTGAGCGCGGCAGCTGGGGAACAATATATGAGTGGGTGGTTTGCATGGGGAAGGAAATGTACCTTTGAAGTTGTTAAGGAGTTCCTTTTCCGCCTTCTCAAAGTTGGATGCCGGGAGTGATTTTGCGAGACCGTTCAAGTCGAGAGATTCCATCGTTGTCGTTGTCGTCGTCGTCGTCGGGTTTATGGGGAATAACTATCGTTGAAAGATGGATTAGTTGACAATCCGCGCAAAATTCTGATGCACGAATTTCTATCCAACTTCTGGACTATTATGGGAATGCGCTGCTGACATCGACGCGGTTTAAGGATTCGGCTAATCTCGTCATCTCTGACATGGACGGTTTTCAGCCCTGCTATCGGGCGAGTCCGTTCGACCTGTCAGACTCATGCATTCGCGCTACCTGGGCTGCGTTCGCCCCTGCCGTCTTCGTCGTCGTCCTCTGTCTCTTCTCCATCCCGCTCCCACTCCCCGCCTTCGCGAGGAAACTCCGCCGCGCCCTCAAGTCGCCGTTGAACGAGTTTCTCACTCTTCGCGAGGCAGAGGCTTTGGATGTTGGCGAACCCATCCCAGACGACGCAGAGTATGCTACTATCACCAATAGTACAGTCCCGCTCTGGCGTACAGTCGCGCTCGCGCTCGTTGCACTCGTACAAGCGCTTGTTTGGTTGTCTGCAGGCGCATACATCCTCATTACTCACGAACAGGACACCTGGACGGGCGTGTGTGCTGTCTTGATTGGTTCTACCTGGGTCTATGGTGTCTCCAAACCTGTTTTTTGGCCCAAGGCAACTGCGCACTTGGATCTTTTCTGGCTATCTTTCGCCCATCTCGTCTTTGGTGCTGTCCTCCTCGGTGGTGCCATCTATGATCATAAAATTTTCCATGTGCCTCTGGAACCCCGCATCGAGTTTGCCGAGTTGATATTCAACTTGGTTGCTATCCTCGTCGAGCTGGCACTCGTCTCAACAATGCCTATGAAACTCCCAAGCAATCGCATCAACAAGGAAGATATCGTGAGTGTCACGCAACCACCTTTCACGCGTACTGCTGACTTGTTTATATCCGTCTAGTCCATCAAGTATTCCCCAGAAGACTATGTCACCATCATCCAATGGGTTACCTTCAGCTGGATTTACCCGCTTATTAAGCGCGGTGCTAGTACGACCATGAATGAGGAAGACGTTTGGGATCTTAGCCCAACGTCGCAATCCCGGCCCGTCTTCGGCAAGTTCGCTGCCATCAAGTAAGTTCACTTTACGCCTTCATGCGCAAAGGCACTTTTTAATGGTATCTCAGGGAGGGGTCCCTTCTCCGTCGCCTTTTCTGGGCAAACTCTTTTGATCTCATGTGAGTGTTTCGCGTCCCATCTTTCATCTCTTCTAACGCTTATCGTTCTCCAGCGTCGACTTTTGCCTGACGTTTGTCAGTGTCGTGTTCAACTATGCCTCTCCATTCTTCCTCAAGTGAGTGAATTTTTGCGTAAAAGCGGTGTCGACTAAGTTCATTCCTCAGGGTCATTCTTGATTCCATCGAGCCCAACGCTACCGAGGAACAGCGTGCAAAGGCATACATATACGCGTTCTTGGCATTCCTTTGCACGGTGCTCAAAGTACATCTATTTATCTCTTCCATGCATGGAGCATATAACAAGTTCAAACTCAGGCTGAAGCAGATGTTCAACATCTTTGGTATGGCAGACGTGCTGCCACGCGCATGCGCATAGAGCTCATGGCCGCCATCTACGACAAAGCCCTCAAGCGCAAAGACTATTCGGGTGTCATTGATAAGGACAAACTCAAGGATGACGCAGACAAGAAGGCCGGCATCGCACCTTCCGAGAGCTCATCTGGAGATGAGCCCAAAGCTGGCGCCGATGTTGGCAAGATTGTCAATTTGATGGCCGTTGATGCAAATAGGATCGCCATGTTGGTTTCCGGGATGTATTTCATCTACGGAGGTGAGTCCGATTATGTGCGTGGTAAAGGTGAATTAGAGCAATAACCATGATCCAGGTCCTTTTGAAATCATCATTGCTTCGGCATTTTTGTACAAGTATGTCTTTTTTTTAGTATCTTGCAGGTTATAGACTCATCCTGTGTATAGCCTCCTTGGCATTTCTGCTTTCGCAGGATTTATTGTCTTACTTGTCGGATGGCCGCTGAATAGCTACGTGATGAAACGCAGCATCCGCATCCAAAAAGGCGTTTCTGCATCGCGTGATAAGCGTATGGCAGTTCTGAATGAACTCATCAGTGCCGTGAAATTCATCAAGTTCTTTGCTTGGGAGGAACGATGGATCGACCGAGCGATGGATGCAAGAGGAGTGGAAATGGATTGGGTGGTCAAGGGTGGGTTCATATTTTTATTCGGGTCCGCGACCAACGATTGATGTGATCTTCTAATGCGACGATGACACTGTTCCAATTATCCAGCCCGTCTCAACGCGGTCATGTTCACTGCTCTCTGGAATTCGGCACCCATTCTTGTCTCCCTCATTTCGTTCTTTGCGTATATTTACCAGGGCAACAAGCTGACAGTTTCTGTCGCATTCACTTCCATCGCATTGTTTAACATGATTCGGTATGACAAATTTTAGTCATAACTTGCCTGCGTCCTTATCAACATCTCATAGCCAGCCATTGAACATCATCCCTGCTTGGATTATCCAAATCCTTCAGGTAAGCCGACCATCCTTGTGTACATGTCGATGGCCGCTTATTCACTTGCCCGTTCGTGTGATTAGACCGGTGTAGCACTGAAACGCATAGAGACGTATCTCGGAGAGGAAGAAGTGACGGAACAGGTATCGTCCATTAAGCGTACTCGGGTCCCTGCAGATTCTCTCGCCGTGGGTGAGGGTCTTGCGATTGAAGGTGGCACGTTCAAGTGGAATGAGGTGCCGGAGCAGGATATCAAAGATGCGCCAAATGGCAAGAAAAACGGAAATACCAAGAATGGCAAGTCGAACGTAGAACATAGTCGGAGCCCGAGCGATGAGACAGATACGGCTGTCGATGCAGAGAGTTTGTCGGGCAGATCCGGGATCGAGGATCACAAGTTTGAACTGCAGGATATTTCGGTGCGATTCCCTGAGGGCGAGTTGACACTAATCACCGGCCCGACCGCGAGCGGCAAGTCTGCTTTACTGGTGAGCCCTTATTCGCGAGTGCAGCCAACATGCTTACGTAGATATTGTCCTAGCTGGCACTTTTAGGTGAAATGACAATCACCAACGGAAAACTCATTATGTCCAAAAACACCTCCAACATCGATGAACATGGCAACATGCACACCATCTCATATGCTGCACAATCGCCCTGGTTGCGACACCAATCTATCAAGGACAATATTCTGTTTGGGTACCCATACGACGAGGAAAGATATGACGCAGTCGTGGAATGTTGTGCTCTGAAACCCGATTTGGATATTTTCGAAGATGGGGACCAGACGGAGATTGGCGCAAGGTGGGTCTCGTCGAAAGGAATACCTCCAGTGTATTGAACGTCTGGCCTAGGGGTGTGAGTTTGTCTGGTGGACAAAAGGCTCGGTGAGTTTGGAGATGGTGTATATGGACATAGGAGGCACGTTAATTGCCGTTCCCAGTGTCGCGCTTGCTCGGGCTGTCTACGCTCGCACGAAATACGTTTTATTGGACGACCCCTTGAGTGCTGTCGTATGTTTCTTACCTTGCATTGTGACCGGCTCGCTGATTGCGCAATGGCTTATAGGACAGCCACACCGCGAGATTCTTGTACGAAAAGCTTTTGCGTGGGCCTCTCCTAGCCAACCGCACGGTCGTGAGTTCAGATCCATTTGAACCCAAAGATGTATTTGATCTATGCTTTAGATCCTTGTTACGCATCATGTCGAACTTGTCCTCCCTGGAGCCTGCTACCTAGTGCGGATGCTTGACGGACGGATCGATACCCAAGGAACAACAAAGGATTTGCGCACCCAGGGTGTTTTGGAGTATATTACTCAGGATTCGCAAGCAGGTGTGAAGCAGGAAGAGCCTGTCGCCGCGAGTGAGGTGCCTGTGGATGGTGCTCCCGCGGAGCTTGCCAAGGATGGGTCGAAGAAGCCGAGGAAGCTGATCAAGGACGAACATAGGGAGAGTGGCGGTGTCAAGTGGTCTGTCTATAATGCCTATCTAAAGGCGTCGTGAGTCGTTTTTCCCCGTTGACCTGAGGTAGAGCAGCTTATACGATGGGTACCCAGGTCGTATTGGACGTGGATCATATTGACTGTGTTGATCATCTGTTCGCAGAGTTTGGGGGTCGTTGAGAAGCTTTGGATTCGGGTGAGTACCGCTGGCTGAGAGACTGTTTCGAATACTAAATGATATGTTCAGGAATGGGGTCAGGCTTATGATAACAGCACAACAGCCGCGCCTTATTCCTTCGCCTCGACTGCCTTGACGGAGAATGAAGCACTGATGAATGGTTTCCTCCCCTCGCACGACATTGGGCATTACTCGAATCCCTATTACCACCTTCAAGCCTCTCACGAGCTATTGTGGTTCACTCTTCCTGATGCGAACGAGGACCCGTTGTTTTACGTCGGCGTTTACGGTGCGATTGGTCTCGTGACGGCGATTGTCAGTATTGTATCGACGGCGGTACAGTTCTCGGGTGCGTTGAGGGCATCGAGGCTGATTTTCAAGCGGCTGTTGGAGGGCGTAGTGAGAGCCACGATGCGTTGGCATGACGTCACACCTCAAGGTGAGCGTTGAATGACTAACATAGTTAATTTCGTCGATTGACTGTTGGAGGGCGGCATAGGCCGTATGCTGAACCGGTTTGGCAAAGACATTGAGACAATAGACAATAACTTGGCGGGCTCATTGTCGGCTGTGAACTCGTCTTTGGCCACCTTTGCTGCCGCCATTATCACTGTTGCGTATGTGACTCTCTTTCTCTTTGGACGACGGGACTCATTGAATTGCGTTTGGGCTCGTAGTGTTGTGTTCCCGTGGTTCTTGATTCCCGCTCTCATTATCGGCTTCGTCTACCGCCTGCTAGCCATCGGGTACTTGAACACGGGCCGCGATCTCCGTCGCATGGAGTCCAACTCTCGGTCACCGATTTTCTCTGGGTTTGGAGAGCTACTAGACGGTATTGTGACTGTTCGTGCATTCTCGGCGGAGCGTCAATTTTTGGATGATTTACACAGTAAGATCGACGTGACGACAAAGGTCGGTGTCTCCTAGTTCTCGCCCACTCTACATGAAGCTGATGCGTGAACACACAGATGTGGTACAATTTCTGGATGACGAACCGATGGCTGTTGCTCAACTTTGACACACTCGGTGGTCTGGCGGTGTTGATAACAACGTTGTTTGCACTCTCCGGATACGTCACGGCTGGTACTGCTGGTCTTTGTATTACGAGTGCAATGACGTTCACGATGAGCGTGTATTGGGCGTGTCGGTTCTGGACTGCTCTTGAGCTTGATTTGAAGTACGTTCTCTCATGTTCTCTAGTTGTCCCGTTTGAATAACGTTTTCCCGATCAGCTCCGTCGAGCGTGTTGTCGAATACCTCGATCTCCCCCAAGAGCCACCCCCCGTCATCGAATCGAACCGTCCACCTGCGTACTGGCCTTCAAGCACGAGCTCAAATCCGTTGGTCAGCGTTGAAGATTTGGTGATCAAGTATGCGCCAGAGCTTCCGCCAGTGTTGAAGGGCGTCTCGTTCCAGCTCAGTGCGAGGGAGCGGATAGGTCTGTTGGGAAGGACGGGTAGCGGCAAGTCGACGTTGGCCATGAGTATTTTGAGATTCGTGGATCCAGTGCAGGGTCGGATCTTGATTGATGGGATTGACACTTCAAAGATTGGCATTCATGATTTGAGATCGCGCTTGGTGAGTACTAGTGTTGGGGGAGTTTGGATGGACAAGTTCAAGACTGATTGGGACACAGACGTTCATTCCGCAGGATGCGACACTGTTTTCAGGGACATTGAGGGATAACCTAGATCCTTTCAGTGAGTGCTTCAAGGGACGGTTGGACGAGTTGCTGATGTTCATATTTTATCTCAGGCGAACACGACGACACCGAATGCCTGGATGTTCTCTACCGAGTTCAAATGCTCACCCAGAGTGCCTACCAATCGCAACGCAGTTCTCACAGTGGAGAGTCCACGCCGGCTGAAGACGGTGCCTCCTCCGTAGCCTCAACATCCGCGACCGATGTAGACGGCAAGACGACCATTACGCTCGATACCCAAGTCTCCGCGGGTGGTACCAACTTTTCGCAGGGTCAACGACAGCTGATCGCAATGGCACGTGCATTGTTGAGACGAAGCTCGATCATCGTGCTCGATGAAGCGACGAGCAGCATTGATTTCGAGACCGATGCCAAAATTCAGGCGACGATTAGAGAGGAATTTGGGGAGTCGCTATTGTTGACGGGTGCGTCCATCTTTCGATATGAATTCGTCTGCATGTGTGTGTCGGCGTTGACGAGGCGGTTTGGTGTAGTGGCGCATAGGTTGAGGACGGTGATTGATTATGATCGGTTGATCGTGTTGGACAAGGGCGAGGTGGGTCTACGTTCCGATCATTGAATGTCTCTGGTGCTGAGCGTACGCACAGGTCGCCGAGTTTGACACGCCTCTGAATTTGATCCAGAAAGAGGACGGGATATTCAGAAACATGTGTCTCAAGAGCGGGACGTATGGCGAGTTGGAGAGTGCGGCGAGGGCAAAGGCAGATCGGGATCTCGTGCGGCAATAGGTGGAGACCATCCATTGCGTTGTGAATCTTGCTGTGCTTCGTGTATTGACTCGAGAAATCATCTTTTCCTTTTTGCGGAGGGTAGCACATTTATGATCCAAGTCTAGTACAGCAATCAAAAGTCATGATAGGGGGCATCGTGTGTGGAGTTCGCAACCACAATTTTCTCGGATGTCGAGTGATCACCGATGTTTCCTTTCGTCCAACGTTCAGTACCCCAGTGCCCGATCAACCGCCGTAATATGATAGTGATTTGCATGACAAAAACAAAAATAGAATCCGACCTGCCTGGCTCGAACAGGCGACCTCAAGATGATTTTATCCATTACAGTCTCGCGCTCTTCCAACTGAGCTAAGGTCGGTTGGGTCTAGTGCTACGAGAAATGGTGCATGATCTGGTACGTCAGGGATGGGTGCCCGAGAGTAAAAACACCTCGACATTGCCAAATCAGTAAATCAACATTTGATCTTATTTTGGCTTATTTGTGGCTCAAGTGGCTTTGCCTAGGTGAGCTGTCTTTGCCAAATCGCTTAGCACACAAAGCTATTTAAGCCACAAATAAGCCAAAATAATAACAATGTTAATTTACTGATAGGCTGAACTTTGGGAGTCACATTAAATCTACTGACTGGCAAGTGATGGTGGATCACTGTACAGTACAGCCTGAATCTGTGACTTGAAAACTGAGCTACCATCAATGCGACGAGAGTAAATCAACTGAGCACAAGCGGAGAGAAGCCCTTTGTGACCGACACCTCACAAAGCACGTCACAAGACGTGACTGCCAGTGTGATCCTACAAAGTATGTACACCGCTGTTTTTACTTGTTTTAGGTATCGCATTCCCACCGTTGCTGTGTGGGAGTTCCAAGTTACACTGCTGAGTGGTGCCACAGTCCGTCTAATTCAAATTTGACTCGTCAGCCTGTGGCAGATTCCAAATTTATTCAAATTCATTTTGTTATTTAAGTAACTGGCATGTAACGAGTACTACTTTCAGTTGAAGCCAACGTTTTCTACGATGCAGTTAGCGCCCGGACTCGTTGCCCTGGTGCGGCTTCTCCCTCGACTATTCTTCGCACCAGCAACGGTGTACATCACTCTTCATGGTTACAACGCACTCCTTGGAGTACCTGCACCTCAATGGCTACGCATACCAATGTATCTTTTCTCATTACCAGCCACGTTTGTGGCAAGCGTTCTGTATGCTCGCATCACAGAGCGCAGACGCGCCGCACGTTGCGGGGCAGTTATTCCACAGAGCATCAATTACCGCTGGCCCGGCGCGCTGGACAAGCTATCGGTCCTCGTGCGGAACTTTAGTGATGGCTATCTAGGCAAGCTCAATTTGTAACATTTTCTGACTTGAATGTGTTGACCCCTAAACATTTTCAGCTGAATATATGGCAAGCGAAAGCGAAGAAATTGGGAATACGCTCAATTTTTACCTGTTGTATGAAAACAGGGCAAGTTCTTTATTGGTCCTTGTGCAGACGTTTGATACGAGCCGAAGCGATCCCTGTAGATATTCACCTCGGAGCCCGAGTATGTCAAGGTGAGTTGCCTCCTGATCGTGTTCTCTCAGCTACGTAAAGTGTGTTGCAAATCCAGGCGATTCTTGCGACGCAGTTCTCTTCTTTTGTCAAAGGTTGGGCTAGGCATGAGCTTCTAGCAGATCCTCAGATACGCTCAAATAACTTGCATAGGTCCCATCTTCTATGACCAATTCAATTCGCTTTTGGGGACGGGCGTTTTCAATTCTGATGGTAGGCATCGTTTTAATCAGACATGGTATCCCATACTCATTGTTTGTACAGGTGACATCTGGAAGTATGCACGAAACATGTTCACATGGTCTTCTCGTGCGCTAACAGACATATGCCAGATTTCATCGCACGATGACCCGTCCGTTCTTCAGTAGAGAGCGCATCAGCGACTTTGATATATTTGAGAAACATGCCGAAGACGCAATCCATCAAATGAAGATCCGCCTCCGTGAAGGATACCCCGTCGACTTTCAAGACGTGGCGTCGCGTTTCACCCTCGATTCGGCGACCGAGTTCCTCTTTGGAAAAGACGTTCGCTCTCTCTCGGCAGGCATCGTCTACCCACCATCGTCCCCACTGTCCAAGGACCCTACGTTCCTGAATCATCCGGCCAATCGGTTCGTCCGTGCGTTCACGGAATCACAGATCGCCACAGCCTATCGCTCTAACTACGGGTCTTCCTGGCGCTTTGCTGAGTTTTGGAAAAATCAGGTCGAGAAGCACATGAAGGTCTGCTATGAATTCATCAACCCTATAATTGTGGATAGGCTCGCGAAGAAACACGAACAAGAGCGTCTAGGTCTTGACGTCAAGGAGGGAGTGACACTGTTGGAGCATCTGGTGAATTACACCGAAGGTCGTCATCTTGATTCTGCAAAGCAGGGCTTGATGTATTGATGCACTTCTCAGATCAAACGGTTATCAGGGACGAGACGATGAACATCATGATCGCTGGCAGGGACACGGCGAGTCGATTCCGCCGTATGACCTGGTGAATCTCATCGTGCCCGCGTTATCATTCACATAGACTGCCGCAACCCTGACGTTTGCTGTTTATATGCTTTCTCAGCATCCTGATGTTCTCGCGCGCTTGCGAGAGGAAATCATTGCCAAGGTCGGTGTCTCTGCCCGGCCGACGCACGATGACATGAGGGACATGAAGTATCTGAGGGCGTTCATTAATGGTGCGCGACTCGCGATCACCTCACAAGGGTGTGTACTGATCTGGAGTCACTGTATCAGAGGTTCTTCGACTATATCCACCTGTGTAAGTTGTTGTTCTCACGGAGGAATTATTGATTCTGAGATGCGCAGCCCCATAAACGTCAGGTACGATACAGGCCACCCATTCCCCCTGCTCGCCCTGATCATCCAGCAGGTTATCTGCTGAAGCACAGGTTTGGCCGGCATTGAAGGGCGGAAAACCCATTTATATCCCCCCGAATACGCAGTGAGCCCCACTATCCCCTTCCTCCCCGTTCTAGCTTACCATGATTTGTAGAACCTTGTTCAGTGTTTTCCTGATGCAACGCAGGAAAGATCTGTGGGGTCCCGATGGTGAGTCCCTGATAGGGAAGAAATGGCTAGCGGTGCACCGTCTGACCCGCGTGACCTTTTTCTTTTTTTTTTTTTTTACCCCAGCGGACCTCTTTGATCCAGATCGGTTCCTGGATGCGCGTCTCCACACGTACCTGACGCCTAATCCATTCATCTTTTTGCCTTTCAATGCCGGTCCTCGTATCTGTCTTGGTCAACAGGTACGCCCCAAGACTCTCGCCACGTCCACGCATCCGTGTGGCGTGTGTGTATGTAGTGGGCTGACGATGGGTCCTAGTTTGCATACCATGAGGTCTCATACTTCCTCATTCGGCTCTTGCAGTCGATGGATGGTGTGTCGCTTGACATGGATGTGCAACACCTCCCTCCGGCAGATTGGATGCAGGCCAAGGGACGCAAAGCGTTGGAGAAGGTTTTATTGAGGTCGCACTTGGTCATGTATGTCCAGGTATGGGGATCGTTTCTTTTCCTTTTCCATGGCTGTCCGTTGAATGTATCGGGTTATGTTCGTAGGATGGCTTATGGGTCAGGATGAAGGAGGCCGACCCCGTCGAATCTACCTACACACGAAGTAGTTCCACTGTCACTGATGTCATGGTCACGTCTTTTCAGTGACGTGTTGTTGTCAAACTCTTCTAGTCAATATCCCCCGCAAGCTGCGACTGATTTGTAGCGTTGCCCTTGTGCCACTGATTTGTAGTGTCGCCCGAAATTGAATACGATACAGCACCAAGCTAGATAACATGAACGAGTAGTGCATATGTCAAGAAATCACATCGTCTTCTCCCTCAACATTTACTGGGCCGTCGCTCACCATATCCACAAATTGAGTCCGGACTATTCCTGGAGCACGATCTATGTATGTGATCCCCCACCTTTTGCGGGTCTTGACAATATCAACCACGGCTTGAAGACTCCACATTCTAGTCATGATGCTGACCTTTGGCAATGTCATCATGTATACATTTTCTTCTAAGGCCAATTTTCCTTTGGTGTTTCACAGAGTGATCAATGCGAGTATCAGTGTTTTTCCACAGAGATCCGAAGAATTCATCCACAGGTTAGTACTACGGGGGTCGGTCTGTACAGACTCCGACTTAGGGAAGAACCCTGTACTTTCTTCTATCAACTTTAGCCGATAAAGGCTCCGGGTGGGAACACTGTGCAGCTGCAACTCCTTTCGTGGTCCCTGTGATGAAGAAGTGTCGTTACAGCACAAACCTGACCTATTCCAAACTCTGTGGTTAAATACAAGGTGCCTTTCTAGGACGGTCAAGTCATGAGACTGACGTAGAATATACTTGCGGAATTCTCGCCCAATGATTACCTCCTGCCACAACAATTGGGCACCAAACTCAGGTGGGACATCACATTCATGCATAAGGGCCTCACCCGAACCCGAACTGGACCGTCACCCGACACCGAATCGTTCCGATCACCCACACGCGCTGTTACGAGCTTGAGATTTATTGGGTCTTGCTCGCAGGTTTCCTACTTAAAGCTCCACCTGCAGGAGTATTTTCGCCTCATACCACGTTCTCAAGGCTTCTCTTACTATTTCTCACGCAACATGATCGCCAAGGCCATTTATCTCAACCCTAACAAAACTCGGATGGACCTCAGGGTCCGTGCCGAACGTTCACCATTCTACCAGCACATGGGCAAGCGTGTCCTCGTTGTCGGAGGAAGTGTTGGCGGCCTCACGTCTGCACCCCTGCAATCAACGTGTACGCCACATTGATGATGACTCGATGTTTTTCAGCTCAGCCTGGTTGCTTCTTGATCTTGGTTATGACGTGACCATTATCTCAGACCGCTATATATGCGCCTGCGACACCCTGTGTCACTGGTCAGATCGCAGGTGCTTTGTAAGTTATTTCATCCACTTCAAACCATATCACATTTCGAGCGACACACAGATGGGAATACCCTTGTCTGTGGTCAGCACACTGATCAAGCTTCTGTGAAGAAATCCAAACCCTGGTCATTGATTTCAAGGTGAGCCCCCTCGTGCAAGGCGGACTGTCGGGTGTTCAAGCCTTCGTTAGGAACGTGTTTGAAGACTTGGCGCTCGATTATCGCGGTGAGGACCATGGGATCACCCTCCGTATGGCCAACTTCTTTTTCACAAAACGCCTGGACCATCCCGACATGAAATGGCAGCTCGAAAAGATGAAGGAGATTGAGAAAGTCAGGATCCCTGGGTTCAGGCACGACCCCGGATCATTCCATTCTTCCCGAAGCAAATGTCATTGACGCATACCAGCATGAAGCGCCTGCTGTACGTGTATGCTACCCCCCCGCCCTTACGGATCTAATTCGGTCGTTCAAATAGATTGATACTGACGCATACCTTGTTTGGCTGAAAGAGTTGGTCGCCGACAAGGGTGCTGTTATCGAAGCCCTCGATGCGCCTTTAGAGGGTGACTTGTTCGATCAAGAACATAAGCTTCTTGCGCATTACGGTGCCGATGCTATTCTGAATGCCACCGGATTGGGTGCTATTGAACTGGCCCGTGACCCCACAGTCTATCCTGTTCGGTGGGTTATCGCTGTCCAATTTGATTATCATGGTACTGACGACGAAGCTGGTCATTTTACCAGTGGTTCGTTACTCCGTGTCAAGAATGATGGAAAGCGCTTTCCGAAGATTACTGATGTTCCAGCAGTCAGTAATACAGATCTTACCAAATCCGATGACATAGTGTTCATCGTACCACGGTAAGTAACTTCATTGCGTATGGCCATACCAGTCGAGGTGATTTGCTACTTCTGTAGCAATGAGACTACTCTATTACTCGGAGGATCGGTTGAACCCCACAAATGGTCGTTAACCCTCACAGACGAGAGCAAGCCAGTCAAGGATATGAGAGAACGTTGCGAGAACTGTACGTGCATACCAGTCCGAGAGTGAGATAGGCAGAGCTGATGTGTCCATTCATTCAGTCATCCCTGACTTGAAGAATGCAGAACTATCCGAGGTTCCGTTCGTCCAGGGTTTACGCCCCTTCCGCACGGGATCTAGCCGGGTGGAGGCGGACGGTCGCATCCACAAGGACGGCAGATCAAGTCGCATTGTCCACGCTTATGGCCACGGAGGCTCCGGTTTCACACTGTCTTTTGGATCTGCGTTGCTGACCTTCAAGTTGCTCGATCACCTGCTGGATAACAAAGTCGTTAATGGGAATGGGAATGGGAATGGAGTATATCACAATGGTTGTATCATGGTCACTATTCAGAGGTCACGAGTGGATCTGAAAGGCTACTACCTTGCGTACAGTTCGCTGTAGAATATACTTCCAACACACTGCTTTCGTGAATTTCGACCTGTACTACTATCATAGTCCCTGTTGTGTAACATGTTCTTGCAGTTAGTCTATGAGGCTTCTCCACGCCACGTATCTAAGGAAAAGAAGGACTTAGCCGGTGAGGCTGTAGAGTTGAAAGTTCTCGAGGTTACTGAGTCGGTGCTAAGCCAATAAACGACGCGTCTCGAATGGTCTCTAACCATCATCTTATCATTCAGTGGTATTCCTTACTTTGCGCCTTGATAATACACCCTAATTGTTGATAATCATTATAGATCACCTACACTATGTGCGGGGGTGTCGTGATGAATGGCAAACACAGTTGCTTAATAATCATCACGCTTTTTCAACTTGACCGCGTTGTCCGTTCCCCATATTCATTGTTCGCTGTCACTCCCACCATCATGCCGCAAGGTCTTCCACCCCTGGCTTCACGTGGTGTATTCACTGCGTTTGCGTCTATAACCATTGATGCGCCACGCGACGTCGTGTGGCGAGTCCTCATGGATTGGCAGTCATATCCCCAATGGTAGGTCCCTCACCAGGCATCATACGACAAGCTCTGACACTGTACCATTTGCAGGAACCCGTTTGTGTATGTGTCACATTAATTCAGCTCGTAACCCCGTATCTGATGACCCGAGCCACGGCGCAGCCGAAACCAGTGCCTCGTTGATGTGTCCAAGAAATCCCTTCCTGCGTCGCAACAGACTCCCCGCGCAGGCGCTCATATACACATGAATCCTGTGCATATTCCTCCGTCGTTCGATCCCCCCAAAATATTCCCCGCTAGCTCAGCACTTGAGTTAATAACCACTTTCGATGCCGACAACTACCGTTGTGCATGGGAGAACGTCGATTTCCCGAATTGGCTTCTTACGGCAGAGCGATGGCAGGCGTTGGTGGAGGTGATGGAAGATGGCCGGAAGAAGACGCGCTATGAAACCATGGAAGTGTTCAGTGGTTTACTAGCATACTTGATGAAGCTCTTTTTGGGGAGCGGGCTGCAAGCGGGTTTTATGGCCATGGCAGAGGGTCTGAAAAAGAGGTCAGAGGAGCTGTACCAAAGTCGTAATTAGATGTAACTACTGGCTCTACCCATATAATATACCCTGGGCCTGCCTTGGGGTGACCCATATGTATCGGTCATTTTGCAGGCTGGCTGGCTGTATGCTATGGGAGGTGCAACTGCATGGGCTCAGTGGTCCAATAGAAAGAGGTGGAAGACGCGAGTAGGAGATACAAAGGTGAAAGAGGAGGTGGATGAAACGGATAGACTGTCGGACTCTCCCCAATCATCAGATGGATCATCAAAATCTAAAAACCCATCTCGACGATGGATTGATGACTATTGCAATGTTTATTCTCATGGCAGCGAGGACACCCTTCCGACCACGGATGAGTAGGTAAAGAAAATTGCTTTCCCAAATTGGGGTCATGAAGGGTAATGGTCTGAGACCCATCCGGCTTGGTCGACCCTTTCATTGTCTCATGATGGCGACTAATGAAGACTTTAATAGGTCGAAGTTAGCACGTGAAAGGATCTGTACTTGGACCATAACTTCACCTGCGCCAAAGTTGAGTGCAAGGTTTTCGAGTACACCGATAGTCGTATTGACACTGGCGTTGGCGGACAACATCCTCATCGTATGGTCAGAGTGGATGGGTCACCCTTGGCACCAGTTTCAAGATGTTCCCACGACCTTCAGGGGGGGTTGCTTGTAGGCATCAAATTAACCAAGAAGGGGTTACTATCCCAGATGGTTTACTCATATGTCCAAAAGTGGAAATACATTGTTTTCACACCCAGCTGCTCTGATGCAGGGCCATTCTACGGCGCTTTCGTGAGGTTTATTGGAGCCTCGCAGGCAGTCTGAAGGCAGACATGAGAGGCTCATCACACCATCAAATTTAAAAAAAAAAATTGTACATTTATTTTTTCATTCATTCTATCATCAAGAATACATATAATGGTGTAAACTAAGATCTGACGAGACAAGCAGAGAGCATGCAGGAGCGCCCACACAATGCACGCGATTACACGCACTGTGTGGTCACTCCTGCACACCCAAGGCAAGGACAAGGGCAGGGTTGAGACGAGGGCAGGTGAGAACGAGGGTGGAGGCAAGACCGTCAAGCGCAATGGGGGGATGGGAACAGTGTGAGCGCGAGCGCACCGTGCAGTGGTTGCTTCTGGACGCCCAAGGTGAAGGCAGGGGCGAGACGGGCGAGATGAGGGCTGTGGAAAGACGGGGGCAAGGGCGAGAAGAGGGCCGGGCAATTTGGGTGAGGGTGAGGGCGAGAGAAATGAAACGGAGTCGGAGGGAACGAGATGAGGGCTGTGGTGATTCAGGCAAGACAAGGATGGGGGCAAGGTGTGGTGATATGAGGGTGGGGTCGAGACAGACATGGCGTGCGCAATCATGCACGCATCGTGTCACTGTTGAGCAGGGAGGGAGGGCGAGGGTGACGATGCCCATGGCGAAATGGGGGTGATTCGGGTGAGATGGGGGCAAGGTGAGGGTGGGGGCAAGATGTGCGTTGTGCGGTTGCTCCAGCGCGCTGGCTTAGGGAAGGGGTGAGAGGCAAGGACGAAGGTGAGGGAGTGTGCAGCAGCGACTGCACAACATGCGCATTTGCGCACGTTATGCAGTCGCTCCTGCACACCAGCTTAGGGCAAGGTGAGAGCGAACGTACCTTCATTGTGTTGCGTCGTCCTTGGGTCGTGTTTGGTGGGGGTGGCAGGGATGGTGATGGTATGCCGTCGTCGTCTTTGTGGCAGTGGTGACCGGTGACCGTGGGGGCGACGTTGCAAAAAGGAACGTTTGTTGATTCGCGAAGTGCCGCTAATCTGACGTGATTGCTTCCTTTGACACTCCCGAATGCTTACGTAACAGCTTCGACCGCGCCGGCAGTTCCAGAGCGCCCGCGACATGTCCATTTTTGGACGATTAGGTGAACATATTCTCTCCCTCCACTTTCTGCTCAACCATTCACTCCCCTGGCTTCAGGCAACACTCTAATTTATGGCAATCATATTCTACAATATATATAACCATTTCCCACCCTATTTAATGTAGTATTGTAGTATGTATGGGAAGATATGTGAACATAAGCAAAAAACAAAAAAAGCGTACAACAACTAATGAATGCATCAGGGCAAGTATCTAGGGATCTAGAATACATATGTCACATCATAATACCAAATTTCCGAAAGGCCCCCTTCAAAGTGGAGAGCAGGAGGACCTAAAAGACATAGAAAATGCGTGGGAAATCAATCTAGAACTTAGGAGATTTGCAAAAACACACCAGGAACACAACAATGCAGAGTTTAGATGGTGCTAGTGTAGAGGGAACGGTTGTGGTCGGAGACGAAAGCGATGAACTGAGTAAGCAGGCAGAGGTCAAGCGAACGGAGATGGCCGTTTGTGTAAAAATACGATTACTTAATACATGAGTGCCTCAACCTTATATACTACATTTCGCGTTCCGAATCTCCGATTCATCTATGCCGGTGACTCGGCTTGTCTACCAATCTCTACAGCTAGAAATAGGGTGACAGTTATCCAGAGTTATTGGAAACTACATTAGCTACTGTGCCTAT